>VMKM01001989.1:0-96961 GCA_008360985.2 Macquaria ambigua | reverse complement strand
AAATGATATATAGATTGCAAACATACAGTATACAGTATGATGGGTCCAGGAGGACGTTGAGCAACTTCCAGGTGTCGCCAAACAGACCTGAGTCACATGACCTCCTTTCCACCATGGAAACCTGGAACGAGGATAGGATACGCAAATGGACAAGAGGCCAAGTTCAAGCACACCATTCGCACAGAGAGGAGAAAGAGACAGACACACGGAGGGAGAGAGAGGCCAGGACAACGTGCACACGGAGGGAGAGAGAGTCCAGGACAACGTGCACACAGAGGGAGAGAGAGACCAGGACAACGTGCACACGGAGGGAGAGAGAGACCAGGAGAGAGAGACCAGGACAACGTGCACACGGAGGGAGAGAGAGACCAGGACAACGTGCACACGGAGGGAGAGAGAGACATGCTCAAAAGCTAGATAGCTAACTCCTGTCATTATCAATGCAATAAAACGGTACAGCAATATAGGAACCTGGGTACTCATAATGATTTAAAACTAAATTTTAACAGATACATATACATTACTAAAAAATGGACAACAAATTATTTCTTGTAAATGTAGGAAATACTGTAAATTTGTAGCAGTTTTACAAAATCTTATTGCATATTTGAATGTTCTGTTTTTGGCTGATATGGTGCAAATTTCGTATCTAACATCTAAAGAAATAATGATTGATTAATTATTATTATTATTAATTGAAATTAACCATTTATCTGTTTGTATTTGTGTGTTTAATGTACAGATTGTCTTGAGAGACCTGCAGCTGAGAGAGGAGAACCACGACATCGACACTGTGGTGACTATGAAAAGGTATCCGTCCTTCCAGGATCTGCGCATGGGCCGTTTGATGTGACTTGTGCTTGTTTGTCATTATTTCTGTATGTTGCAGGGATGGCTCCCTTCATGTTTCCTGTGTAGAACAGAGCACCGGAAGGCCAGAGGTCATCACCATAGCAGCTGCGTCATGAAGCCACGGATCCAGAGACCAAACCGCACACACCAGCACACACTGTCACTGCAATGTTTAGTTTTTTTGTCACTCAATAAACATAATCAAAACTAAACTTATTGCCTTCTGGATTTATATACAATCATGGAATAATACAGAATGCACCATCTTAAAATAGTACATGCTTCCAAGCTGTAGTTACATACTATTTATAAGCTTAGAGTCCTCAACTTTGACGGTTCACCACCGATAACTGACTGAATTTTTTTTTCTTCAGTTACACTGTTTTTGTAGCTGCAGCTAAGGTGGTGGCAACAGTGGTGTAAGGTATGTGATGGGCCCCGGTGCATGCTATTATGATGGGCCCTCGTGGATGCTAGTTACTGGTTATGAAGCACACAAACCAGGGGGTATATGTAGCAAATAGCAAACCATATTTGACTTAATGTGAGTTTTTCTTTGAACACAGGCGTATTTCCAACTTGCAAGGGCCCGTCCTCTAACGACACATTGTTGGAGGGCCCTCTCTCTCTATGACCCCCCCCCCCAACCCCAGGGGCCGCAGCGCAACCGCACTGCCTGCACCGTCTATATTTACGGGTGGCAATATGTGCGTACAGACAAAACACACCACAAGTATCTAACATAAAATCTCACATGAGAATAAATGTTGATTTCTGCTCATGAAACATTTGCTTTATTTTGTTTTTTAAAAGCACACTTCTAGTATCTTGCTAGAGATACTAAGGTGATAATTGAAAAGAAGACTCCATATATTCGTTGCTATTGCAAACCACTGCACTTTTGTGAAGTCTATCTTAATACAGCACTCGCATCTACATTGAGAGAGTTATAGGTGGCTTTGATCGTTGCTCCTGTACATAGTGGCTGTGAAATGATTCCTTCCTAATACGACTACTTAGTAAGAGATGGGGTGATTTAGACCTCCTCCAGCAACCAGTAACTCTTTTTAATGTATATATGCTACATAAGTGAGTACTATATTACGACAGATTTTAGTGCAAACGGGCATCACCAGAGCATCATGTGTAATTTGTTTTATCGGTCATGGTACTCTGATGATGAGTTCAGGTGTCTTGCAACAGCAGCGTTTGCACAGTCTTCGTATCTCCTCTGTAGAAATGACCAAAAAAAACATTGCATCCATGTTTCTTGAAATGTTTTATATTGTATTACTATATTTAAACATGAGTTATACAGGAGTCTATCATAACATGTATTACACTCATTCCATCCTGTCCATACTCGGCTCATGTTCGTCCACACTATATAATATCAGGCATTAAGCATGGGGGGGGGGGGCAGAGTCTTTGGGTTCCAGTAGCACTTCAGTCATGATATGAGTGAACATAGCTGTGTATCAGTTAACATCCCATACCCTGCAGATAGAAAACACAACAAAAATTGCAGCTTTCTCCGTGTAGTTTCTAATCGTAGCATTTCCATTCCAACGTGTTGATATTTCCGGAAGTTAAACACAGCCTCCCTTTTCTGAAATTTAGCAATTATGCTCTGGGACGATGCGACACTTAAGGATCTTCAGGTAGTTCTGGACCTTGTTGGAGTCTCGGCGAAAGCAGTAGAGGAGGTCATAGTCTTTCATCAGGCGCCACTCAGCACTTTCAGATGGTGACAAAGCCTCAGGAGAAGCCAGGCTGCTGACAGAGTTACTTATTATCCCCAACATCTGCATCTGGAGCAGAGATGATGCACATCAGCTTTGCACAGTCATAACAAACCTATTTACAAGAATGAAGCCATAACAGAAATCCTGAAGATGAATAGGTACGTACACTTAGAGGGGCTCCTGTTATTGATTTAAATGTGGTGGACAAAATAATAGAAACACCTGTCAGTATAATGAGTCACCCTCAGGAGATATTTTGGGAGGGCATCGTTTTGTTAATCTTTTGTTCATTAATTCATTCATTCTTTATTCTTTGTTATTATATATTGTTATACGAGTCTGAGGTGGTCGTCTGAGGGAGGAAGGTGGAGTTTGGATGTGCTGCGTGACGTAAGGACTTTGTCATCTGTGTTTAGATTACACAACCTGAAAAGCTACATCCCTGGAAGCTAGATTACACATGTTGATTACCATTGTCTTTGAGGTAGGATGCAACATAACAGAATTATGTTGCAACTTTGGGTCTTAAACTTTTTTGGGTCCTAATAAGTGAAGCAGAAATATTTGGAATGAACTCTACACTTAAAGCAAGTACTGTATCTGGGTGCTATACAGGGCTCGTGTAAACTACCTCCCACACCATTTCACTTTGACATTATATAAAACATGCAGTACCTTCTCAGCCATTTTCTCTACACCTTTGCGTAGCTCGTGCACCATGTCACTCATCTCAAGAGCTTTATTAGAGCTGAAGTTTTTGAAGTCATGGTGGTGAGCCACGCTCTGGTGGAAATGCCACAGAGGATCCCTCCATGCCAGCAGGAGTTTCAGAATCACCTCCGTCAGCTCCTCTCTCTACAGTGACAACATGACAGGTGGAGCCATTATACATTTAAAAGTCAGTTCAAACTGAAGCCATCCTTTAAGTCATCACAGTTGTGTGTAATTAGGAGGAAATTTGTATCACTAAAAGTCATTGGAAGTTTGGGATGATGCAAAAATCTAACTAATCTGAAGAAACAAATAACATGTAGAGATGTTGTACAAGTGAAGGGACTTGCTGAGAAAGGATTAGAGAACAGTTGTGGACAGTGCATGCCAGTGACAGGAAATAGCTTTTATAAAGGTTAATTCACCGCCATTCTCTGAGCGTTCTCCTTGCCATTTGGGGTGAGGATGGTGGAGGTGTGACAGTTGCGACTGACCCGGCCAATCAGATTCTTACTGGGCAGGAAGTACTGCTCCTGACAGGACAAACAGGAACACAAGAATGAAATGTCAGAGGTCAGGTGCCATCTAAATGTCAACTGTGGCTAGAGTACAGAAGTGATGAATGAAATAGTAGAATGGCCTGCTATTGCAAATAATCACAAAGGCTAAGGACATATATCTTTGTGTGTGTGTACACTCAGTTGCCAGTTTATGCCTAGCTAAAAATAATGCCCTCTAATACAACAGTCCTGCAATAAATCCTCCCTTCATGAAGGTTATAATGTTCCGTTTTTGTTGAAACTGTCGCAGAGAGGTGTTGATTCAACTGTATGATCATTTTGGAATACTGACAGGTGTTTCTATTATTTTGTCCACCACATTTATATCAGAAATCAACCCCTCTCTACAATCGTTTCAACACAAACTGAACATTATAACCTGGCAGTAGGATTTATTGCATGACTGTTGCATTCGACTGCATTCGCTTTAGCTAGGTGTACCTAATAAACTGGCAACTGAGTGTACACATACACTCACACACTCATTCTTAGCAAATGTATAGCTTTAAATGTTTAAGGAACATCTATACAGTTTCTCTAGGTTCAACTTTTATATATACAGTCCAAATAACACTTTTAGCAATATGTTTGACCAAACATAAATATCACCACTACAAAATCCAACGTTCATCAAAGCATCGTCAGAAAATTGCACGAGGAGACTCACAAACTCGGAGTGAAGGTCATTTGAAATGCCGTGCATCCTGGCTGAGTGTTGAATGACCCGGTCAAACAGGTTGGCCAGGGAGAGGACGTGGCACACAGCTTGGGCGTTGGTACAGATGGGTGCTGCACCCACGCTGGTCAGTCTGCTGCAGAACAACAGGCAGACCAACACCACCCACACAGCAGACACTAGGAGAGACCAAAGACCAAGGGAAGAACAAAGAAGCTAGATAAAACACATTGCTGCAGTGAAAAAGTCTTGTTCTTGAGAATCTGGTATAGATGTGTATATGTCAGGTCATGTCCTCTTCTTTTGAAAAGTCTGTTGTGTGTGTTTTTAAAGATGTTTGAGTCAGGATGAAAAATCAAGAAGTGAATAAAATAAAGAGACAAAATCATAATGGAGTGGTGGTTTGGGAAAAATGGAGAGGTGAATAGGGAAGAGAGAACAGGATGGCATGCAGAAAGAAGACTGACAGTTCATCCTTTAGGTTCCTTCATGCAAAGTTCTGAAATAGCTACCTGATCCAATGTTTCCAGGCATCCTGCAGGGCGCAGAGGAGCTCCTGTCTCAGAGCAGAGGGTGCAGAAGCTTTTCTTTTCAAAGACCCCTGCAGCTTCATATGAGGGTTCCCTCACTGACCATTTCCCTCTTACACTTTAATATCAAAGAGAAAGGGGGGGGGGGGGTGGGGGGGCAGGGATGGGTTGAGCATTTACAGTGATCAGTACCTCCTGTGAGTCACACGTAAGCACTACATAATAAAATAATGTAGTCCTTCACTGGACACTTCATATACTGGATATTCATGCATCATTCAAGCAAAATGTTATTTATTCATTTATTTATTTATTTATTTATTTAAGGGAAATGCACATTTCTGTAAATGTGCCAGTGTGTGTCAGCCAGCTAATTTTCAACTGCAGTCCTTTGTTATTTATATTTACAATCAAGCATATTTTCAGTATCTGATAATAACTGTTATTATCATTATTATTTCTACAAAATAACTTGCACTTAAGTAGTCATTCAAGTGCTAACGTCCCTTTATGCTTATGTCCGCATTTGTCGTGTAGTGTGTGTGTGTGTGTGTGTGTGTGTGTGTGTGAGTGAGAGAGAGAGAGAGAGAGAGACTATCAGAATGAAGTAACCTAAGGCGGTCTGCAAGAGCAATGACATCAACAACCTAGGACGTTATTCCGACAAAGCATCACTGGACTGTTTGTCCAACATATTTCAGTAGTTGGGTTCACTCAGCAGGTATCTCCTCTGCCCTCCGGCTTGAGGACAGACATACAGCCTATTAGAAGGTCATTTAAAGTGCTCCAGGCACTAATAGGAAGAGAAGAGTAAGCTGATGAGTAAGCTTTCTAGGAGCTCAGAATGACACCATAGGGCAGCAGTAAATTAATGTCATGTTTTTTTAGAAAACCAGTTGAATGACGTCAAGTAATTGTAGCCTGGATCAGTTCCTCTCTGTTGGAAAAAAATGGAGAGGCAACTTTGCTGTTCTTATCACTAGTGGGGTGGGCTGCCTGAAGGTGGCGCCCAAAGAAAAAATGTATCTTCTGAATGGTGGCCATTTTAAGAGGTCGGATTCAGCTTGCACGGTCAGATCAGGCTCAGTCTTTCTTCCACATTTTCAATGCTTTACTGATGGCAGTGTACTGTCACTGTCACGGGTATTACCTCAGCTGAAATTCCTCATGCATGCTTTTCAAAAAAAGTTGGTAAAAACATAGATAAAACTGACATTTCAATGATTGAATTGATAGCTTGCCAAATTATTACAGTTATTAGTACACCTTTCTCCCATGGCTTAGCCTCATGCCTTGTTCCCCAGCAGCAATAATAATGTACAGCTTGGTAGTAATAATGAGTACTCCATATTTAAAAGCATCTCCAGAGAAAAGTTTATTTGTAAGCATATCATCATTTTCAAATACCATAAATGATACCATAACTACTTTTATTGCAACATTGAGACTCTTACCCCATTTTTTCCTGTCTTGTTACCCAGTAACAATATTACTGTGCCCTGTAATTATTAGATACTCAGTAAAAAGTAGAATACTTACATTGTAATTTATTTCTAAGTCCATATTAAAGACAAAGTTGTCACTCTCTATTCTCTAACCTGGTCTTCTTCCCCTGTACTTACATATTTGTCCTGGTATAGGTACCCAGTAAGTATTTTATTGAATGTATGTATGTAATTTGCAGCCTGTAAGCTAAAGCGTTACCAAAACAAATTATTTTCCCAATTACGTCTAGTGGCATCTATCTACAGTATGAAAGATAGTTTTGATGTCATTTGTCCAGGTTTTGTCATATCTGTCTCAGCGCTTCCAGCCCAATACAACAGTAATGCTGCAGCATAGTCACATGACTTGACTCGCCCTATAATACTGTACCTCTGCTAACATCTAACATCATACATTATAACGCCACCCCTCTAACACCTCTTCAAAAACATCTGGCATTACCCCAGTACCATTACCATTTAACATACTAACTTTGTGAATGAGCTTTATTTTAATTTTATTTTTTATTTTGTTGTAGGAGCAGTAGAGGGGGGCTTGTTTTACTGCTCTGTCAGCAGTGTTCACATTCCCTTCAGTGGCACTCACGTGACTGCCCACCATTAGTGGGTTTCATTTTTAAGGTATCTTGTCAAAAAGTGTTGGACAAGTTGACCCAGTAGAAAAGCCATGGGATTACCAAAGTCAATAAAATAAGTCCTGTAAGGAAGCATGAATGTATGTGTCAAATTCACAGCATCACAGCTATGTATCCAATAGTTTCCATCTGGACAAAACATTGGACAGAGGCCTGCAGATGGATGCAGCAACCGGCCAACCAACAGACATTTCCATGCACAGCGCATGTTATTGTCTTAAATATGCATAGAAGAAGAATTTTGAAATGTATGGGACTGTACAGTAGAAAGAAATCCGTCTGACCTCTCCACATAGAGACTGTATTCAGTCCTGCACCATTTTATCTGTGATCAGGGAAACCCAAACAGGTTTAACTAAACCCTGAAGACTTGATAGACACCATATCAAGTCTTGTCTTATATTCAAGGTCATGCAAACACTGAAGTCACCTCTGTACAAATTAGTGAGCACCTACCCACAGGGTTCGTACAGCTTTTTAAGAGTAAAAATTCAAGCACTTTCAAGGTATCTAAACCAAAAACGTCCAGACTCTCAAAGCTTTTATCATCACATCTAACATGGTACTATAAATGCAATAAATTCCTTTATAACAACAGCAATCTTCTGAGAGTAGATGGTCGCCCTCATGATGTGGATCTGAAAAACACCCCCTTTTTATTTCAGAGCCCATGTCAGTCAATGTAGCTCCGTTCCGCTAAGTGTCTGGTGTCATTTTTCAAGTATATTCGAATTCAAGCATATTCCTAACCTCAAAAATATAAGGGTTAAAATTAAGCATTTTTCAAACTTTTAAGACTTTGTACGAACCCTCCATACACACACACACACACACACACACACACACTGTACTTTAAAGGACAGGTCTGTTTCTCAAAAACTGGATTGTACATATTTAAAATGACATTTCTTTCTTAGTACAAACACATTAGTAAACTGGTGTGTGGATGTTTACCTCCTATACCCTATGCTCATGTAGGTATGTACTCTTTATGTAGTCTTTAAGCTTTACCTGGATATTTTTGTATATGTAACAAAATATGAAGCTTTTAGTTGGCAATAATGAGAACGTTATTATACATACCATGAAAATACCTTGTTATAAGAAAAAATATCTGTTGCCTAAAATAAGAATCTTTACTTGTCAAAAGAGAAACTAGAGAGATTTGTTCGGGGCAGTGACAGCAATACGCTGCCGTAGGTGTACACGCATGTTTCACTCAATGAAAGTTTCAGTGATGACTGGAGGCTGGTGTTCCACGTGACTCTGCTGCACGTTCACACACACACACACACACACACACTGGAACATAGTGTTGTTGGGCAGATGGTCTCGTGTTGTCATATTCAGGCTGACCTGCAGAGTAACAGGGTGACTGTTATAGCCGTACATGCCCACAGGCCAGCCCCCTCACAGGCTTTGGCCTTTCACTCAATTTTTACAGCACAAGAACTTCTCCTTTGACGACTGACCGGCAACTGAAGGTACCATACTGAAATATAGTTTTGTTCATAACTGATACCCTCAGTCATTCATACATGCACTGGTAAAGTTGTAGTTTATTAAATTGTCATAGGTAATTCAGTACAGTGTATTTCAGACGAGATTCACTTCAAGAATTCCCATATTTAAATGATAGTTCGAGTCTCCCCCCTCTCTATGACAACCGGCTTGTCACTCTGCCTTCGAGTGTAGCCATTTGGATAAAGTGTAGACACATTTGCCTTCTGACGTGGTCGGACAACGTGTTGTGCGAAATATTTCTTTTCTAGCATAACCCTGCCCTTATAGTTTTTACTACTGCTACCAGCCACTAGATTTGTTTGTACGGAACACTAATTTCAAGCATCGGCGTCACATGACCAATGGAGTGTAATTTGATTGACTGGATATTGGTTCGATTTGAGACAGAATCAATTGCTTATCCTTGGTATTCCAGATGTTTAATCTTGAAATTTTGAGATCTGAATTTGGCCGACCAAATTTGAGCAACTTATATATAATTAGAATTTTTTAAAACTTGAATTTTTTTATTCTGAATTTGTGAACTTTGAAAAATAAAAGTAAAAATAAGTTATTGAAAATTTGAAGAGTTCAATTCAGAGGCAAAACATTGCCAGTAAGCCCCATGGACACGGCATTTTCAACCTGAAACCAAACTTATTTACTGGATGAGTTTATATACTCAAAAGATAAAAGAAAATAATTCAAAACTCAAAATTATTGAGTAGTTTGCTTACAGTGTTCACTTTGGGTCTTTTCATACATGACAACATATGGAAAGAAAATTAAAACTACAGTAATTCTATTTTTTTTTTTTACTTTACTCCCATGATACTTTGCCTGGCGGTAACCCGTCTGCTTCCGACTGGCTTCCTGAGGCTGGTGCTGATAACTAATAACTATTCAGATGTCAATTAGATGGTAATCTGCATAAGAAATAAAGAAAAAGAAAACAATTTGGTTATAATAATCATCTGCTTATAGTGATCAATTTGACCTGGATAGATGTGATCACTATAAGAGGTTTCCACTGTAATCATTAATATTACACTTGATGTTTAGCTGCCTTTTGCATATTCCTCATATCAGGTGATAGAGTGATTAGACTTAATAATGTATACCTACCATACCTTACCTTTACCTTACCTTTTGCATATACTTACCTGGACTCCATTCACTTACCTTGCTCCACTGTACTAGAGAGAGCAAGAGATTTGACAAGATACTTAGCCTGCAGATGGTCATCAGGTCAGCAGCTGTGTATATGTCCACAAACACGTTAATATACTTAGGTTTATACATTTATAACATACTTATGTTAACACAAACGTTGCAAGATATTAATTATCGTGAAACCTTAAGTGCATGATAAATAAATAATAATAATGTGCGTGATAGGTATGAGTCTTACTTTCCATAATATCGAGGCTACGTGACTGCATGACCGTCCCAAACCAGCAATGCATGAACACCCAGGAGTCTCCAATGATCCCTGGTTGCTAACTAGCACCCACGCAGAGTGGTTCATGCTGCTCGACTGGTTGGGGTTCACATCTGCCTTCAAAAAGATGAAATTGTGTGTAACAGTACACGACCCACTTCCGTGCTATGTAAATATTGGTAGGCTTTGGTACTTATATAATTCTTCATAGCTGCTCCATCAACTCCTTGAGACAGGACAAAGTAATTAAATACTTCTTCAGTTTGTCTACCTACGTTTACACTGACAACGGATGGGACAATATGAGGCCATCTGATCTTCTTATGTTGCTCCCCGTGTGTTCCCATTTTATAGCTAGCTAACGATATTAGTGTCGGAGGCGGGGCCCTGTTCATTCCTATGAAAGCTGCTCAGTGGCGCATGAAGCCAAAAAAGTTTGACTTCCCAGGTATAAAATTATCCAGATCTTCCACATAGCTTCCGCATTCTTGGCCTCATGCACACTAGTGCTTCCTTTAGCCCTGCTTCCTTTAGCCCCGCCTCCCAACCGCTCTGTCTCAGGCTCATTCACATGAATGGCAGTCACTCTATAACTCTGGATTCGGCTATTTATGCATTTTACAACTTTTAAGACAATGATTTAAATAAGGGCTATTTAAGTGTTCATACTGGCTAGTTGTTGTACCTCAAAATTATCTGCTGATTTACAGACGTCTCTTTCCCAATGTAAGTCTATGGGGAAAAAGTCTCTTGGGGCCAGTGTACATCACGTGACGGACCCGGAAGTTGTAATTACACGGTTTGGCCACTATGTCAAATTGGCTTCAAAGCCTGGCGCTCTTCCTGGGGGCTTGGTTAAAACCTGTCCAAGACGCGTGTTATTTACGCAGTTTTCTTGTATGGTAATGAGCCCTTCCCCCTGTTTTACATAGCCAGTAAATTCAGAGTTTTTGTAACCAATCGGTAAGAGTAAAGCCAGACCAAAGCAATGCATCGATGAAAGATGCTTGCCATTGCTAGGCTGTCGGTCTGTGTTGTCTTTATAAAAGTGTACAGTATTGAGATTCAGAGGACTATGACAGCGAGCCCCCTTTTGGACATTCTCCCTGAATCACATCAATCTCATCAAAGTGCTACAAACTATTAACAATGTTTAACTTTATTGAGTAGCAGACAAAGAACTGGGTACATTCTTCTTAGTGCAGGATTTAACACTAGAAGCCCCAGGGGTCGCTGTCCTCTTCTTTTATAATCCCAAGTATCTTTTATAACACCACTTTGCATGGCCGTCAGTCTAAAATGACACGAAAATGGGTATTGGAAGAAAATATTTATATACCTTTAAATATCCCAGATGGACCATATTAAATAATAATAACAACAACAACAACAACAACAACAACAACTATGAACAACTACCCTCGTGGATGACTTAATGTTTTAACAAAACTTATATGAATAAGTAAATCGCACAATATTACCTAATCACACTGGAGTATCCTTGATATAGCCAAGAGGGCAGCTAATGTGTTCAAAGATGTAGGCCTACACAATTTTATCTGAAAACATATTTTATCAGACAGATTAAGTTCGATATAACGACACCCTGATATCAATCCAATTCTGAATATGTCTTTAGCTTCTGTACTAAATCTGTGTTTTCTATTACTGTACAGTACTGTATATCTAAATGTGATGTAAGTTTTCTAACTAGTAGTCTGTGCCGATAGCAGTCTTTATTTCTGTTGATGGCTTTAACATACATGTGGCCTAAGTGATTCAGTCATGTCACCTATGTGGCTCCCTGGAAACCATGTCTTATGAGACGATAAGACATCATATTCTGTTGCTGTAATGTGTGCATCATTTGTCATGTTTGTTTTGTCTGCTGTTGTGATATTCTTATGTATGGATACTGTCTGTCATCGTGTGGTGTGAAACGAGGTGTGAAACGTGATGCTAATTTTTATGTACAGTGCTGAGGAAAGATTTTTCCCCTGGGGACAATAAAGTCTACGTCATACTTAACAGCCGAAAAACTAGTGTTAGCATTAAAAGCACAATTCAAGCCACAGATGTTGACTGTTTGTCTTATATCTTGTTGCTCCATTCTCAATTCAATCTTGGCTTTGCAATTTTTAATATACACTTGAAACATTAGAAATGACTCCTTAAATTGTTATTCTCATTTGTTCTTGCTATTACAAGAAGTACATTTTGTCTGATTTGAGTGATATGAGATTACATGCAGCCTTGTTTGCAATTTGGTACAATGGCAAAAACAAAAAGATTAGATGAAAACAGATTTAATTAACTAATTACATTTAAAGTTTCTAAAAGTACCTTCCACCACCCCCAGGGTCCAGTCATCATATAAATATGTTGTTAATGAATTGAGTCCAGAAAGGATATAAGATCACAGAGAATCTGTATTCCATGACTCCCTCTTGGGCCACTGAGTGGGTCGAACTGTGCTTTAACATGGTCCATTATGGGACCTTCCAAAGTGGCCAGTCTACCAGCAATCCCAGCTCTTCTGTCCCAGTACCACCACCAGCAAATATTTTATATCTGGTCTTTTTGGACAGCGCATAATTATTTTACTGTAACATACACTCAGTGGCCACTTCATTAGGTACACCTGTACAATCTAATGCAATCCAATATAACTGCTCTGCCATAAATTCTACCTTCAGAGTTTACGTCAACAAAGACTGAACATTATAAATTTAATTATATGTTTATTACTGAGGTCATAGGTAAAGGTGGCGTTGTACTGAACCACATATTGACAGGTGTTTCTAATATTTTGTCCTTCCTATTTACAAACATGGGGGGGCAGAATATTAGAAACACCTCTCAGTATAATGCAAGCCAGTACAACACCACCACTAACTATGATCTCAATGCTAAAACATGTAACTGGATGAACACCTCTATGACAGTGTCAACAGAAACTGAACATGATAAGCATCATCAAAGCAGACTTTATGGCAGAGCTCTTGTACTGGATAGAATTAGGTTGTACATGTGTATCTAATAAAGTGGCCACTCAGTGTCCATACAAATTACAGGAGCCCTCATTAAATTACCCTCATTACGTTACCTTTTCTATCTTTTGCCGTATATCGACGTCCAGGAAGAGGTCGACGTTGATCGATGTGAGGTCTGGCCTCTCACCACACATCTTGAAAACCTCTGCACTGATGCAGTGGGGGCCTGGTCCATTATGCATAATGGACCAGGCTGTCAGCTTGCCGGCCGAGTAATATTTGTTTTGTGCCAGGCACTGCTGGTTATAGCTAAACATCAGGTCCCCGGACCTCCCCTCAAAAACTCCAAGGGAGCTTTGGATGTCAATCATTAATAATCTGCAAGAAAATGTTGAGGTAACAAATTGAGTTACAAATACTAATTTCAGGGTAATTATTAAGGAATGTACAATAATTCATTCACTATATTCCTTTATTAAATGTATTGGAAGGATGTTTAACTTACCTAAAAAATTCTCTTCGTGGGCCACCATAATCTTCTGCCATTTCAGACAAGAACTCGATGTTTGGCACTTTTATGCCAGTCAAAGTATGCCTTTGACAGAGCCATACAGGCGCTCTGCAGTACGTGCCTGCGTCTTGCAATGACAGTCAGTGTTAGACCTGTCAATATTGTCCTACTGGAAGTCATTAATGATTGTTGCTAGGTCCATGTTGTCCTGAAATCAAAGAGAATGGTTTTGAAAACATGATGTAATCACAAACAGAAAGGGTACTGTTCTTGCATGTAAAGCGCCATAATTGACTGTACAGTGGAAAATTCCAGCAAACATCTTTCATTTTCAATTGGGTGCAAATTTCAAAAGGCAAAGTTGAGAGTTAAGAATAAATACTTGCCTTAGCACCTCTGGCTGCTGGAGTACCTTTCTACTCCAGTGTGTTACGACCGGCCTAGGGGTAAACCGGTGCACAACATAAAGAAAGTGACTCCCTCCCTTTCCCTGCTCCCAAGGATGATCAGTGCCACAACAGATGCAGTCCAAACAGAAGTGATTTATTCATGTCACAGGGTACAATTGGCGTCAGGGAGAGCACAGCCAAAACAACAAACAAAACAATCTATGTGAACTCAACTAAATAACCTAACCCAAAGAAACAGAAAAAAATGAAAATACAGGGATCTTACCTCACTCCCTAACATAAAACAGGAGAAAACAATAGTAGAAACAAAAACGGCTTCTCTTCCCTACAGGTACCCGGACTGCTTTTTTTAACAATGTTCATGGAAGACCAGTAGCTAGGCACATTAGCACTAAGATAACAATTTAAATCCAGCGACGCACAATTCGACACGGCACTGCACAGTCTGGTTGGGAGTCAGGCAAAGAGAAGGAGTACAGTCAGCCTGGGCAGAGGCCATTTTAAAGTAGGTGCCATCAGTCTCCCGTCCAATCACCAGCCACCACCTGGAACTGAACATGCTAGAAAAAAAAACACAGCATGGTGAACACCACCACCCTCAGGCAGGGAGGGACCACAGCATCAGAATCACAGTCACACACAGTCACAGTTAATATACACATGACCCAGGGTCATAACAAGTGGGATTACTACAGTAGAATAATGATGAGTCTGTTTAGAACAGTATTCATGATGCCAACAGCTGGAATTGCCTCTAAAACATCTGCGAGGATGCACATTTTAAAAGGTGGACTTGAGCTTCTAAACCACTAGAATAAACAATACTTGCCTTAGCACCTCTGGCGGCTGAATTTCCGGCTCATCCGGCTGACTGGAATCAGAAATCTAAAATAAATACATGCCTATTATTAACAGTGGCTTGCAAAACTTAAAGAATACATTTCATATAACCTTACAATATATCCATATAGCATTGCATAAAAACATTGTTATTCTGGACACATTACATTACAAATATACATTACAAATAAGTTACTTAATTGTTATTAAAAAGATCACGATACTGCCATATAACCCACCCCTATGGGACTATAGGTCACATACCTTTGGGCGTAGATATAGTGCAGAGCGACCTAAGGCATTTCTTCTTTGAATGTCCCCTGGGCACTGCTCTTCCAATTGTACAACCTGCCGTTGTCCATTGACTCTGCAGAGTTCGAATTCCACAGGCAACTCTGGGATATTATCCCGAAATCCTTGCGCATCAAGGTCCAAAGGCACAACCACCCGACAGGCAGGAGTGGCATCTGTGGACAGATGTAAACAAAAATATGTTACTAGTAGTTTTACCATCGTGATAGAGAAGCAAGATGAAATGTCATGAACCACTACTATAAGGACAAGCAAAATTATTATTAAGTGAAAACTCCATTAATCAATGGGCGATGAGCCATTTTCACATTAAGTTCAAATTAATTTAATGTTTTATAAATGTGAAATTTAGTGAAACAAAAAATGGATTATGCAATAAAACCTCCTATATTACTATTAACACAGATCAGTCCTTGAAAATGAGCAAATAAATAAAAAGACAAATTACCCCTGTGAGACCTATAACGTGTCACTGTGTTACTCTTCAGCACAGGCACCTTAAATGTAATCTGGCGAGGCCTTCCTGTTCTGCCACTCCTTTGCCGGCGGAATGGTCCGGCACCCACTTCTTTCCTGAACCCTTCAAATCTACATCAGAAAATTAAGACAAATCAGAATTGTTTTCATTGGCATGGTAAAACAATATTGTAATATGTAATGAAAGATAACCATGGACAAACATTTAGATTATCATGTAATAATCCTAGTTAAAAATAGGCATACCATAATTCTGACTAATGACTGGATGTGCCACAAGTACACTGTCAAAAAGACATGTAAGTGCATTTACACACGTAATTAAACAGTGATAAACACATGTATTAAGTGCATTTGATTTCACTGACTTTTCCCAATGGAAAACAAACTGTTTTACAAATATATAATTTTAAACCATAACAGAGGGGTCTTCTATGCATGTGCTAACATGATGTGGTAGATGCAAGTAGGTGAAAATAACAGTGTTATAATGGCAATGTTATTTTCTGTCAGGCTGTTAGAAGACCACTATGGGGGCAATGAGGGGTCCTGGAGTCAAGTACAGTACAGTGTAAGCAGACAGAGTTGACTGTATAGAGTTCGGATATTAAAATAAATAAATAAACAGAGTTAATTGTTTACTTTGCCCGCTAACTTTATATTAGGCTAACGTTACATCTTGCTCTAAAACACTTGGCTAAAGCCAGCTATGACACAAAGCAGCGCAAAATTCAAAATAGGGTGCGGGCGTGCAAAGTATACATTTACATATTTTTGGTGAAATAATTATAAGTAACTGAGCATATTTGGATATATTTCATTTGGGCTATGGAAAATGTGGATTTATCATTTATGGTAAGTAGAATACCTAAAAAAGTCGAAATTCGAAAACACAACATCAAACGTTGGACTACTGACTTTTACCAGAATACCATTAACGTTAGCCTATAACAAACGTTAGTAATATCCAAACCTAAGTTACCTTTAGGCTATCCATTCATTCAACACTTTTTGTTGAATTTTCATCGATGCATTTGCTTTGGTCTGGCTTTACTCTTCACCGATTGGTTACAAAAACTCTGAATTTACTGGCTATGTAAAACAGGGGGAAGGGCTCATTACCATACAAGAAAACGGCGTAAATAACGGGCGTCTTGGACAGGTTTTAATGCACGTAAAAAGCGGCGTTCTAATGTACCTCACTAGAGCGCCGTAAACAATAATTTTGGCAGCAGGGAGAGGACCCAAAATGCAGACAAGCGAGGAGGCTGGATAAGTCCAAGGATTTATTCGCATTAACCAAAACTCACACGAACTCATGAACAGACACGTAGGGAATCACCATCCATAACACACGAGGAATCAAACACAGCGATAATCCACAACACACAAAGAACCAAACGCAAGGAAACACAAGTCAATGACACGACAGAGAACAAAAGAGAGGACCGGTATATATAGGGAAGAGACAACGAGGGAATCAGGGGCAGGTGAGTCACAAGACACAGGTGAAAACAATCAAAACTGGCGGGAAAACAGACAATGACAGGAAGTAAAAAGGCACACATGAACACAAGACCAGGGAACTTCAAAATAAAACAGGAAACACACAGTCCAACACAAGAGTCCTTGGGATCATGACATAGGCAGGCTTAGAATGTGCTTTCCCACAGTGGCCACTAGACAATGGTAGGCAGGGATAGAATGTTGGTAGACAGGCTTATAATGTTGCTTTCCCACAATGGCCAGTAAACAATGGTAGGCAGGCTTAGAATGTTGGTAGGCAGGCTCAGAATGTTTGTTTCCCACAATGGCCACTAGACAATGGTAGGCAGGCTTAGAATGTTGGTAGGCAGGCTCAGAATGTTTGTATCCCACAATGGCCATTACACAACAGTAGCCAGGCTTAAAATGTTGGTAGGCAGGCTTAGAATGTTGCTTTCCCACAATGACCAGTAGACAATGGTAGTCAGGTTTAGAATGTTGGTAGGCAGGCTCAGAATGTTTTTTCCCACAATGGCAGCTAGACAGTGGTTGGTAGGCAGGCTCAGAATGTTTATTTCCCACAATGGCAGCTAGACAGTGGTAGGCAGGCTTAGAATGTTGCTTTCCCACAATGGCCACTAGACAATGGTAGGCAGGCTTAGAATGTTGCTTTCCCACAATGGCCATTACACAACAGTAGCAAGGCTTAGAATGCTGGTAGGCAGGCTCAGAATGTTTGTTTCCCACAATGGCAACTAGACAATGGTAGGCAGGATTATAATGTTGACCTCCCACAAAGCCACTGCACAATGGTAGGCAGGGATAGAATGTTGGTAGGCAGGCTTAGAATGTTCTTTCCCACAATGGCCACTAGACAATGGTAGGCAGACTTAAAATATGGGTAGGCAGACTTAGAATGTTGCCCTCCCACAATGGCCACTAGACAATGGTAGGCAGGCTTAGAATGTTGGTAGGCAGGCTCAGAATGTTTGTTTCCCATAAAGCCACTATCCAATGGTAGGCAGGCTTAGAATGTTGGTAGGCAGGCTCAGAATGTTTGTTTCCCACAATGGCAGCTAGACAGTGGTAGGCAGGCTTAGAATGTTGCTTTCCCACAATGGCCACTAGACAATGGTAGGCAGGCTTAGAATGTTGGTAGGCAGGCTCAGAATGTTTGTTTCCCACAAAGCCACTATACAATGGTAGGCAGGATTAGAATGTTGACCTCCCACAAAGCCACTGCACAATGGTAGGCAGGGATAGAATGTTGGTAGGCAGGCTTAGAATGTTCTTTCCCACAATGGCCACTAGACAATGGTAGGCAGGCTTAGAATATTGGTAGGCAGACTTAGAATGTTGCCCTCCCACAATGGCCACTAGACAATGGTAGGCAGGCTTAGAATGTTGGTAGGCAGGCTCAGAATGTTTGTTTCCCACAAAGCCACTATCCAATGGTAGGCAGGCTTAGAATGTTGGTAGGCAGGCTCAGAATGTTTGTTTCCCACAATGGCAGCTAGACAGTGGTAGGCAGGCTTAGAATGTTGCTTTCCCACAATGGCCACTAGACAATGGTAGGCAGGCTTAGAATGTTGGTAGGCAGGCTCAGAATGTTTGTTTCCCACAAAGCCACTATACAATGGTAGGCAGGATTAGAATGTTGACCTCCCACAAAGCCACTGCACAATGGTAGGCAGGGATAGAATGTTGGTAGGCAGGCTTAGAATGTTCTTTCCCACAATGGCCACTAGACAATGGTAGGCAGGCTTAGAATATTGGTAGGCAGACTTAGAATGTTGCCCTCCCACAATGGCCACTAGACAATGGTAGGCAGGCTTAGAATATTGGTAGGCAGGCCCAGAATGTTTGTTTCCCACAATGGCCACTAGACAATGGTAGGCAGGCTTAGAATATTGGTAGGCAGGCCCAGAATGTTTGTTTCCCACAATGGCCACTAGACAATGGTAGGCAGGCTTAGAATATTGGTAGGCAGGCTCAGAATGTTTGTTTCCCACAAAGCCACTATACAATGGTAGGCAGGATTAGAATGTTGACCTCCCACAAAGCCACTGCACAATGGTAGGCAGGGATAGAATGTTGGTAGGCAGGCTTAGAATGTTCTTTCCCACAATGGCCACTAGACAATGGTAGGCAGGCTTAGAATGTTGCTTTCCCACAATGGCCACTAGACAATGGTAGGCAGGCTTAGAATGTTGGTAGGCAGGCTCAGAATGTTTGTTTCCCACAATGGCAACTAGACAATGGTAGGCAGGATTAGAATGTTGACCTCCCACAAATGGCCACTACACAATGGTAGGCAGGCTTAGAATGTTGGTAGGCAGGCTCAGAATGTTTGTTTCCCACAATGGCAGCTAGACAGTGGTAGGCAGGCTTAGAATGTTGCTTTCCCACAATGGCCACTGCACAGTGGTAGGCAGGGATAGAATGTTGGTAGGTAGGCTTAGTTCCCACAAAGCCACTAGACAATGGTAGGCAGGCTTAGAATGTTTGTTTCCCACAATGGCAGCTAGACAATGGTAGGCAGGATTATAGTGTTGGTAGGCAGGCTCAGAATGTTTGTTTCCCACAATGGCCACTAGACAATGGTAGGCAGGCTTAGAATGTTGATGTTATATCCTGTGGGTTTTTGTTAGTTCCTGTTTTATTTTGAAGGGCTGTTCTCTGTTCACTGTTATGATTTACTTCCTGTCTTTGTTCTTTTCCCACCAGTTTTGATTAGGTTCACCTGTGTTTCGTTACTCACCTTCCTCTGTTCACATCGTTAGCCCTTCTTTATATATACCGGTCCCTTTTCTTTGTTCCTTGTCGGTTCATTGTCAGATTGTTAGCATATTGTCAGCTATTGTCACCTATTGTCACCTGCTCCTGGTTATCGTTTCCTTGTCTGTTAGTTTCTCTCTCATTGTTTCTGTGAGCTTCAGTCACCCGGACCTGGATTGTTGCCTGTCTGCCTGCCTTCCCTCATCTAAACATATGAAGCAAGCCTCACAACATACTGTTGAGAAAGGCCCTGTTCCAAGGCTGGATCTTTAGTTCTTAGCATTGTTACAAATGTCAATGGGATTTTGAATGAGGAACATTCATACAAGAAGAATGAATTTGTGTTCCGGGATGATAGTGGGATCATAGATATAAAACAGTTTTATATCTATGGGTGGGATGAGCAGAAGCAACATTTTTCTATCTATGTAAATTGACGGCAAAATTACGCTATTTGAGATCCGATCAAGTCAAAACCCATTTAAAGACCAGAGAAGCACACCAGCAAGAACTTGGAAGGCCAAACCTGTTCAAGAAAATAGTGAGCACAGTTATGCTACGGTAATGGAAACTTCTTCTTCAAGCAGGAGCGTGAACGGTAATGCTAACCCAAACACTCCAGAGAAAAATAATAGGCAAGGCAGCTTTATTTATATAGCACATTGCAAACAGAGGCAATTCAATGTGTTTTACATAAGCAAAGAGAAGCATTAGAATGACATTCAAAACAATAAGAAATAAAAACCAGAATAAAATCAATTAAGATAAATAATAATTATAATGAAAATTTTGATAAAATGAAATAAGATACACAAAATGAAATGAAATACAAATATAATAGGCCAGAAATACTGTTAGAGTGCAGTTACAGTGCAGTAATAAGTTGTAACTTCTCCCAAATGCTACATAGGAAATAAAAGTGCATTAGAGAAACCAGTCAATCAAAGGCACAGGAGAACAGCAGAGTTTTGATTTGAAAGTATCTAGGGTTGGGGCGCATTTGAGATCATCAGCATAGTAGCTAAGAGCAGCTTCACCCTGTTTGGTTCTGACTTAAGGTACAACCAGTTGACTGCTTCCTAGAGATCTAAGGGCCCTACTGGCTTTATTTTCAGCCAGTTTAACAGAACCATGATAAACAGATCATAGATGTTTTTTGGGCCGAGATTTATTAACTAGCAGCAGCACTTTCTATAAGTAATATGCTCTGCTCAGCTCAGCTCAGCGCGCTCTCTCTCTCTCTCTCTCTCTCTCTCTCTCTCTCTCTCTCTCTCTCTCTCTACAAATCTGCTGCCACTGAGAGTCATTTAGGGTGAAACCTGCTGACATGGTGAAAATGTGTCCTCACTGTCATAAAAACAGAAGGTTGAATTGAACACTTTGGGCTAAATGATGGGACTGTAATCGTGTGGAAGGGTGAACTTTGAATGAACAGACTACTAAAGTGAGTGCAGCGAGAGGCGGGGCAACACTGGAGGAACAGGATAGTTTCAGTGTCACGCTCCAGAAATGAAAGTGAAAGAAAGTCATCGCTGCAGAAGAGAAAAGTCTGTTTCCGTAAAGCTCACTTCATCAGGCCTTTACCAGAAACACATCAGAGACTCGCATATACACACAGGTGAGTACAATAGATACTATTTAGTGAGCTACAACAATAATTAGAGCTATATCCATGAAAGACCTTCACCTGTTTTTATTCGGAGCTGACAATGTTTCAGTGAAGTGTAGTCCATCTTTGTTTTTCTTCCATGAGCACAAAAAGTTAAAAGAAATAGACTCCACTGCTGCTTCAGGCACTGTAACATTGAAAAAGAAAAGAAAAATGATTGAGAGTGTTCAATAATTGTAAAATCTTTTGTGTATATAGCTAACCTGGCAGGAGAATGACAGTATGGCATAGTTGTAGCAGCATGGTCTTCATCAGCTGAATAAGGCCTAGGTGTTATCAACACAGACATTGTGACCAATAGAAAAATACAGAATGGATCTTATAGTAGCGGAAATACACATAAATACATATTTAAAATCTAGTACAGCATGTAACAGTCTAGGATTATAAACATAGAACAAAATCACTTGTTAGAGTTTATAAAACAAAGGGGTCTCTCCCCTATTTTGTTTCATAATGAATAAATGTTAAAACATATATAAAATGGAAGACCTCCATTGCAGTGACCTCAGATGGCCACATGGTGGCAGCATACACTGCTTTCTGGGATGGTTTCACTGTATGCTTTGTCTGCATATTCCTGACTTTTGTGTTTTGCCACTGTGATTCATATGTTAAAAAAAGAAATGCAACCAATATACAGGAGCTGGACACAATATGAGCCCCTCTAGTGTGTAATGCAAATCCCTTCACTAGCTCTGCAACAATGATTTTAAATTTTAATGTTAACTTTCCCCTTAAACTTTTTAAGGATGAGTTCAGTTATTCAATTTTGAGCCCACTGGATCACCTATTATTATTATTATTATTATTATTATTATTATTATTATTATTAGTAGTAGTAGTAGTAGTAGTAGTAGTATTTCCATCATTTTTGTTAATATTGTATTAAAACGAGTGCATTGGTGTTAATGAACTAACAGTGGGAGCTTGGCTGGGCCTCTGGAGTGTCCAACAGCAGAAATGCCTCTTAATATGGAGTTTGTACTGTATGCATGTTAGTATAAAGGCTCTCCATGTGCATGAGAAGTAGGAAGTGTGAGTGTTAGGATATCAAGGAAGAAGTTTTACTGACAGGTCTAGTAGTAATAAAAATAATAACGTTATTTATATAGCACCTTTCAAAAACAACGTTACAGGGTAAATAAGATCCAAAACACAAGATATAAAACAAGATTCAATAATTTAAATAGTTACAACAAATATCATCAGTTACGAAAATGCCATACGATAAAAGGGAGTCTTAAGAAGAGATTTAAAAGAGGTTACTGAGTTTGTTAGCAGACCACAGATATAAGCAGGAGCCTGGCCATTCAGGCCTTTAAAACACAAGCATTCATATCTTAAAATCAATTGTAAAGCTCACAGGTAACCAGTGAAGGGCAGCAAGGATCGGTGTGATGTGGTTGCTTCTCTTAGGAGGAGTTAAAGTGATGGCACCACTGTCAGAAATATGACGTGATGATTTGTGTTAGGATCTCACTTTCTTTTCTAGGAAGTAAGTAGAGAGCAGTGTTGCAGGATATCCTTTTTTAAGAAGCTAGGTTCAAACATGAATATAACTATTGGACGCTCCTTATCTCTCCTCTTTTAAATACTAAGAGGGCCTCTAATGCCTGTTGAGTCACTTTTTGGAGTTGTGTTACTCATGTACTTTCTCTATTACTCTGTTAGCACTGTATAGATTTCACTACACTCAGGCACCAACAAATGTGTTGTTCCCCCCCTTTTTGTTTCCATAAATACACACTACTCTATAAAAATCAGTGCTCACAGACTAAAAGCTTGTTGTACACTCTGTGATTTAGTTCATTTATTAATGAAAATCACTCAAGAATTGCCCCACAATTTTAGTTTTTTCTCTCCGTTTCTAGACATGTCTGCTGCCAGCAGTCTGCTATCTGAAGAGCAGTTTCTGTGCTCCATCTGTCTGGATGTGTTCACTGATCCAGTCACCATACCATGTGGACACAACTTCTGCAAGAACTGCATCACACAACACTGGAACATCAGTGTCCACAGCCAGTGTCCCATGTGTAAAGATGTCTTTGACAGGAGGCCTGAGCTGCGGGTCAATACGTTCATATCTGAGATGGCTGATCAGTTCAGACAGTCAGTAAAGAAAGCCAGCAGCTGCTCAGTGCAAAAGTGTGCCAACACAGGAGACGTTCTCTGTGACGTCTGCACTGAAACCAAACTGAAGGCCCTGAAGTCCTGCCTGGTGTGTCTGACCTCCTACTGTGAGACTCACCTGGAGCTCCATCACAAAATCATCGTTATGACAAAACATAAGCTGATTGATCCTGTGAAGAACCTGGAAGACAGAATGTGTAAGAGGCATGCTAGACCTCTGGAGGTGTTCTGCAGGACAGATCAGATGTGTGTATGCCAGTTCTGCACCGAATCAGACCACAAGAGACATTCCATTGTTCCTCTGATTGAAGAGTATAAACACAAGAAAGTTAGAGTGGGGAACAGACAGGCTGAAATTCAGAAGATGATCCAGGAGAGACGACTGAAGATACAGGAGCTTAAACATTCAGTGGCGCTCAGCAAGGAAGATGCAGACGGAGAGACAGCAGCCAGTGTGCAGGCCTTCACTGCTCTGATCCAGTCTGTTGAGAGAGGCCTGGCTCAGCTCATTGACATGATTGAAGAGAAGCAGAAAACAACAGAGAAACAGGCTGAAGGCTTTATCAAAGAGTTGGAAGAGGAAATCTCTGAGCTGATGAAGAGAAGTGCGGTGGTGGAGCAGCTCTCATGCACCGAAGACCACCTCCAGTTCCTCCAAAGCTTCCCATCCCTGAACACCGCTCTACCCACTAAAGACTGGACACAGGTCAGAGTTCACTCATCATATAAGGGGACTGTGAGGAGAGCTGTGGCTCAGCTGCAGGAGACGCTCAGTAAAGAGATGAAGCTGTGTGCTGACATTGAGCTGAGGAGAGTCCAGCAGTATGCAGTGAATGTCACTCTTGATCCTGACACTGCAAGTTCCTATCTCATCCTGTCTGATGATGAGAAACAGGTCAAGTGTGGTGAGATACAAAAGAACATCCCAGACAACCCACAGAGATTTTCCATTTGTAACGGTGTTTTAGGAAAGCAGGGTTTCTCTTCAGGCAGATTTTACTACGAAGTTCAGGTAAGAGAAAAGACTGAGTGGGATTTAGGAGTGGCCAGTGAATCAGTCATCAGGAAGGGAAAAATCAGATTGTCCCCTAAGAATGGCTTCTGGACTGTTTGGCTAAGAAATGGAAACGAGTACAAAGCTCTTGCTGGTCCTGGTGTCCTTCTCTCTCTGAAGACGAAGCCTCAGAAGGTGGGGGTGTTTGTGGATTATGAGGAGGGTCTGGTCTCCTTTTATGACGTAGATGCAGCAGCTCTCATCTACTCCTTTACTGGCTGTAACTTCACTGAGAAACTCTACCCATATTTAAGTCCCTGTAGTATTGATGGTGGCATAAACGCTGCCCCCCTGATCCTTCTCCCTCTGTGCCACACAGATTAGACTTATTTGATTTTCTCTGCAAATATTCACTGCCATTCAAAGGAATACTTCTTAAATTAGTTATAGCACCCCAAATCTGAAATATTGTCTAATCTTATTGGCAATCAAACTCTGATCCAAAAAGCAGGAGAAAAGTTATTCCTTACCTTGATCATGTTTTGTAGGTTTGGTATTCGATCAACCTGGAGCTCTTCACCTGTGCAGGTTACCAGTGTTTGTTTTTTTTCAACCAAAAGTAGGGCTGCGGTCGAATAATCAAAAAATGACATCCTATGTCTTTTTCTCAACACTTTTCATGTAAAGGAGAATTCATAAGGACTTAGAAAAAGACAGAATCCCACTGCTCTTACAGTAATTATGCCACGGTGGATGTTACTGACGTGGGTCTGCTGTGGTCGCTTTAAATGTTGCTGCCGCAAGGAATTGTGGGACAGCATTGTCTCCTTTCCTTGGGTAAAGGATGGTCCAGTGTACCCTAACGCTGAACCACCTTTCCTTAGCATTTCCACCAGCTCTTATCATGGCTGCCACTTAGATCCTTCTGGGTCATTTCACTCAGTTAGGAACCTTCCTAAGCAAAAAAGACTGTTTCACCACAGCTTCGGACTGTTATCAGTATCAGTGGACTCCCAAGAAATGG
Source organism: Macquaria ambigua (assembly GCA_008360985.2). Lineage (NCBI taxonomy): Eukaryota > Metazoa > Chordata > Actinopteri > Centrarchiformes > Percichthyidae > Macquaria > Macquaria ambigua. The sequence goes on along the minus strand of VMKM01001989.1, from coordinate 71,177 downwards.
GTCAGGCTCAGTTTAAGGCCTGACAGTTTCTCCTGAAATGTTTGTAAAAAGGGTCACAAAACCCGATTGTTAAGGGAATGTGCTACTGTTCATAGGTTATGGGTTGATGTTTTCCAGAGAATAGTGTTGTGGCAAAAACATGGCCAAAAGTTGATTTTCAGTAATTGGATAGGTAGTATTGCTTCATCCATTCAAGACTAATAACTAACCTGGAAAGAGTCATTAACACTAACATTGGTGCTGTGGGTATGAAAATGCTATGTGATCATCCCGTTTAGCATCCATGTTCTGAAGACTGGGAGAAAACAAATGTATTTGTTTGTATCCTGAATGCCTTATGTAAACATTATTTGTCAAACATTTCAGTATCTTAATTTAGTTTTTGTATTGATTTTTTTGTATTAGTAGGGTGACAAAGTTTTCTCAAAGACCTTTAAAAACAGTGTTAGATTTGCCCAACCTTATCCCTAACCCCTAACATTTCTCTCTGCTACGCCTATCTATAACCTAATACAAGCGTTAACCCCAACTGCGGAGGAGTGTTCTACAGGAAACACTATTCAAAGGGGGAACAGACTTCGACACAGCACAGGCAAACCAGCATGCACAATACCAGGGCACGGTACATATAAATGAAAGGCAGCCATTATAAATATTATTAGTTACATCTGTGTCAATCAAGTCAAAATGTCCACCATGTGATGTATAGTGATTTTATGATGGTATATGTTGTCATTTTGTAATTTTGTATGCTGCTAAGCTAAAATTGGATGGATGGATGGATGGATGTATACTTGGTTATGGTTAGAATTTTTTAGACTCATGTAGGTGTTGTGATGTTCTCTGTTCTTGATGGCTACATTTCTTCATACTTTCATCACAAACAGGGCGGCTGTGGCTCAGGAGGTAGAGCGGGTCATCCGTTAATCTCAAGGTTGGCGGTTTGATCCCCGCCTCCTCCTGTCCATGTGTTGAAGTGTCCTTGGGCAAGACACTGAACCTTAAGTTGCTCCCGATGGAGGTGAGCACCTTACATAGCAGCTCTGTCACCATTGGTGTGTGAATGAGACCAATCTATAAAGTGCTTTGAGAACTGTTAATGTTGTACAAGTCCATTTATCACTTTTTATGTAATCCATCACATGAAATGAAATGAAATTGTAACACAAATAGTTGGTGACATGAGCGACAACCATTTAAGAACAATTGAAACAACCAAAAACAATAACAAACACAAAGAATATAGTGGATTTCTTGCCACCTGGTGGATCACATGGATGTACCATAACATCTGTGAATGAATAAATAAATACAATTTACACATTTAAGAATGAATAAATAAAATGCACAAATAAAGTGAGATATAAACATGTAGTGTAAACTTTCTTTGTCGATACAGAATTATTTTTCCTTCATGATTTTTCTCAAAATAAATGGTGGGTATTTACTAAAGGATACAATGATTTGTAATTATAATTAACACATTTGTATTTAATTATTTCAAATAATTATTCATTCCAAATAATAGGTCTTGTCCTCCATACGGTCACTTTCAAAATTTCTGCAAATGAATAGTTGTCATACTTCTGTTTTTCCCAACTTTATTTAGAGATATAGGTCATTAACAGTAACCGACCAGGGGGATGTTATAACATGAAAACATCAAATAAGAGCACATTTCAATCATTTTCACAGCCTTCATACTGAATGAAAAAGAGATTGTGTCAATGTAATGTTTGGTTTCATTAATGATTAATAGAAATTTGGGTTTTGAATCTGTATACTTTGGTGGATATGGTATTTCTCCAATATTATTATTATTATTATTATTAAATTCATTAAATACATTTTGATTATCATTATTATTATTATTATTATTATTGTTTCTACCAAAAATGTTGAAACCAAAAATTTTCCAAAAAATATCTTAAAGTCAGAGACTACGTTATCAGTGATGACTAATCTAATATCTTTCCATAGTTTCTGCATAAGAACAATGCTGAAATAAGTGTAACACAGTTTCAGGGTGGCATTCACATTATTTAGGGTAGTAATGCCAAGAGAATTAAGCCTCCCTGCATCATAGGTTCATAACAACAGACTTTTTAACATACTGGGTCTTATTCTTTCAAATAAAATTAAGTAATTCATCAGTTGACTTGCACGTCTTCTTATCCACAAATAAGGAAAGTGCAGAATATGTGAGATGTGAGACACCCTCTGCCTTGTACAGAACAGTACTCGTCCTTTTAAAATAAATCTTTTAGTTTTTTTCCCCATCCTCAAATATTACATTTAAAGTTTGCAGAGCATCGTTCATCTTCAGTTTTTATGGCAGGTAATCATTAAATATGTCACCTTATCCTTGACTGGTTTACCCGAGACAGGGTTAAGGGACAGTTGTCATACTATATTTTTAAGGGAAAGCTGTCATACTATAGAGCATAGTGTATAAGAAGTATCTTCAGGCAGCGACTTCAAATGAAAAACAGCAGATGTATAAAAAGAGGTGTATGCCTTTAAGGCTCGTGCAATGGCTAGCTCCCGTCTCTCAGTTTAGACGTCATGCGTCATATGCGGAAGTGTCAACATGGAGGACGGGAGAGAAGCTTCCACGAATTCACTTCTGAAAGATGGTAAAAACAGCTTTATGAACGGCAGCGCTGATGTATACCGTATTTTAATGTGTTCGTCGATAGTTCTAAAACACATTATCAACAGCTTTCTCAATTTTCCACATTCGTCCCGCAGCTAGCTAACTATACTGCAAAAGCACTTTTCCCAGCTAACCATACATTTCTTATTTTTGTTATGACGCGTTTGTCTGTATAAGTGATATGAAAACGCGATAAAGGCACTGAAAATATATTTTGTATTGCTCATTTGTACTGCTGTTAATATAATTGGCATAACCTATAAATTACACTGGTGACAGAAACTAAGAAACTAACTCGGTGGCGCTCAGCAAGGAAGATGCAGACGGAGAGACAGCAGACAGTGTGCAGGTCTTCACTGCTCTGATCCAGTCTGTTGAGAGAGGCCTGGCTCAGCGCATTGACATGATTGAAGAGAAGCAGAAACACAACAAAGAAACAGGCTGAAGGCTTCACCAAAGAGCTGGAAGAGGAAATCTCTAGTTTTGTTTTAGTTACAATATATTTAGGAATAGTATGAACTGTTATGAGTGTGAATATACTGACTGGGTTGAGGATGTGTCTGCAGAGTGCTACGCTGATTTCCTGGCAGAGGAGTTTGATGTGAAGACTTACACCGCTCAGGCGATTCACCATGCTGTCATTGCTGAGCAGCTGGCCAAGCTGGCACAGGGCATCAGTCAGCTGGACAAGGAGCTGCACAGCCAGGTACCAAGCCCACCACAACACAGCCACACTGACTCAGATCAGTAAACCAGTGCGCTGCAAATAACCTAAACTTGGAAATCCTACATTAAACACCAAGCCAGACTTGGTATAGTATGGTGCAAATAGCTTACTGGTGAAAACTTTTGTCTCTCACATAGAGGATCACTTATTCGATTGTCTTACCCTAACCTGGGTGTGTGAGTGTGGTCATTTTCTGCTGATTTTCAAATTTGACAACAATAAATCTTAACTGAAAATATTGTCGATATGGAGTGTTGGAGTTAGAGCTGCAACGATTAGCCGATTCATTAATTTGTTGATTGACAGAAAATGAAAAAAAGCCAACATTCCCTGAATTCATTCCCATTCCCACATGTGAATATTTTCTGGTTTCCCTAGTTTTTTATGATAATAAACTGATTATTATGGAGTTTTGGACTGTTGGTCAGACAAAAAAAATACATTTGAAGATGTCGCTTTGGGAAACTGATGGGCATCTTTCACCATTTTCTGACATTTTATAGCCCAGACAACTAATTGAGAAAATACTCGACAGGTTAAATAATTGATGATGAAAATAATCATTAGGTGCAACCCTCATCCAGTTATAATTGTAGTGAGGAAACAGGCCAAGGGCAGTTTCTTCTGTCACTAATTTAGTCCTAGTCAGTTTTACAGAATATAGTGTAGCTTTCATTTGATTTCAAGATAGTGAAGGTTGCTTATGTGTGTTGTATCAGCTATATGAGCAACCAAATCTAGGTTTATTACAGTAAACTGTGCCTGTGAAATGGTAAATGACCACTCTCTTCACTGCCACCAACACTGTAACCCACTTGTTTAGCACTAACCCACTAAGTTTTAATATGTTTTATCATATTACATGCAAATCATTTACACTTCAGTCACTGCTGGCCATTTCCTTTCAGGTTGTGGCCAGACATGAAGACCTACTGTCTCAGGCGACTGGGATAGAGTCTCTTGAAGGTAAAGAGCCACACTTACATATGCTACCATTATAATTTCAAAAACAAAATGTGCAGGAGCACCTTCATGGACATGCACCAGGGCTTTAGAATGATTTTAATCCTCCCAGGCTGCCACTGTCTTCAGTTAATTTCACACTTATAACTGAGTTGAGATAAGTAATCCATTATAGTCGACATTTGGTCACCTTTATTCAAGTTTTTTAAAACCAGTGTGTCAGTGCACTGTGAAAGAGTATTACACTCATCAGCATGATAGTGTTATCTGATTGAATTATCTGTAAGCGCTGTGACCCGTTTTTCAAACTCTGCCTCTTCAACTGTTGCAGTTCTTGGGTTTTACCACAAGAGGGAGCCAGCATTTCATCTGCTAACAAAGTCCCTCATAAAATCAGTGTCAGAATGTACTGAAAGGATAAGATTTTTGTTGTTTTCAGGGGTCCTTCAGATGATGCAGACAAGGATCAGTGCTCTGCAGGCAGCTGTTGACAGGTAAATATGTTTAGTCAGATTAGATGTATTTATTGTCAGCATTTACCCAGATAGGATTGACTTCAGTGCCTGCTGCTTTACGTTCACACACCTGTTTACAACCACTGTCTCTAATCTTTGCTGGTTTTCCTGGCTGGGCCTTGGAATTCCATGATTGTTTATTTGATTTGAGTTCATAAAGCCCCTGAAAACTTGGTCTCAAAATGAAAACCTTTCTCTCATTATTATCAAATATTCACGACTACATAAGCAGCAATCAAAGTTGACGTTTTCAGAAAAACATCCATAATTATTATATATTAATAGTTTAACACTCAAAACTCAGCTACAACAACTCTCATCACATTTTGATCCAAATGTAGCTACATTGTGATTGACCTTTTTCCAGCTGAGCCCTGCGTACTGCAAATCAGTGAGAAGAGCCCCGACACAGACACAAATACACAAATCTCTCATGGAAAATAACCAAAACTGTTTCAACTTTGACATAAAAGTGTGTGGTCATGTAGGATCCCATCACTCATAGTAAGAAGCACGTTGAGAAAATAGGTTTTCAGGGCCTTTTAAACTTTCTGGAACATGAATGGATGAAATTGAAGTACTTGAATTGTAGAAATAGAATGTAGCCTCCAAAGATGCGTCCGACCATCATCACACCCTGAGGAAAACACTGTGATGGAAATTTGTGTTGATTTATCAGTAGTAGTAAATGATAAATGATTTCTTGACTTGACAAAAAAACTTAGGTCTTACCCTAAACTGGTCACAAGTTCTGCTTTTGTTTCCACCATTTTCATGGAAGTGGATTTTGGCACTACATGGGGGGCGCTTGTTGAACAAACTAAGATTTAAAGATGAAGCAAGATTATAGAAACATGAAGGATCACAGTGCACGCAGTGGAGCAAACCAAAAAACTACAAAGTGGTTCCACATGTTGGACACATCATGAAAGAAAACCAATAACAATCTCAGCATGATGTCTGTCAACCACTATTAAAAAAAAAAAGCCAGCACTTGACCCCCACTCATATGAATCATTTGCTTATAGCTAAGGTTGTAGATAAGAAATTGGCAGTTCAACTGTTGGCTTTTATTAATAAAAATCTTTGAAAAATTGAAATCTGGTTTTTACAGAAACCGCCCTTCTTAGGGTCATGAATGACCTGTTGTTATCAGCTGATGGGGCTCTGAAAATTGAATTCTTCCAAAACTGCCTCCATGACATCCATGAGTGGACGTCTCAGAATTAAGTCCCAACAAAATAGTTATTAGACAGAGACACTAATCATAGGTCCAGATGGTGCAAATATCCTATTTCTCTATCCAAATTCTCTGGGTACACTGTCTCATTCTGTAAACCCCACATTGTAGGAGCATTGGTGTCGTCTTTAACTGCAACCTCAGCTTCGACAAATGTATTAAATCTATGGTTCACTCCTGTTTTCTGTTGAATCTCCAAAACATTTCAACGATTAGACCGTTTCTCTCCACCACAAACCTGGGAACTGTTATTCATGCTTTCATCTCCTGTCAACTGGACTATTGTAACTCTCTGCTCTCTGGCATCTGTAAGAATTCTCTATCCTGTTTACTGGAACTAAGAAACTAGACCATATTTCACCAATCCTGGCATCCCTGCACTGGCTACGTGTTGCTTTTCAAATAGATTACAGCCTTACTGATTACTTTTAAAGCTCCAAGTTATATTCCTGTTATGTTCCTCCTTGGTCCCTGAGATTCTCTGATGCTTCTGGTTGTTTCAAGATCTAGACTGAGCCTTTGCAGTTAATTCTCCAAGACCAAGACCATTTTTTAAAATGATTATTTTTGTGATTTATTTATAATTTTAATACTTTTAACTTAGTTCTGTTAAAATCTTAAAAAAAATTAGATTTGTCTTATTGTAAAGCACTTTGTAACTGTTTTGTTTTTTTAAAATTGCTATATAAATGAAATGTTTTATTGTTACTTCACTCCCCTACAAAACAGCCAAAAATGGCATTGTCCGCCCGGCTTTTGCCTTTTTAATGGTTTATATCTTAAACAACATCCTGATTTGTAAAATAGTGGAAACACAAGGAAGAGCTCACACAGTTCTTAAAAGTTCAGATTATAAGGTTATAAGTGACAGGTTGGTGAGTTTCTGCAGTGTAAAAGTGTATGATGCTTTTATATGCACCTTCCTGCTTCATAATGAAACCATGCATGTCTTTTCAGGATAAGGACGAAGATTGTTGACCCGTACAACAAGATTGTGGCCAGGATCACCCAGCTTGCCAGACTGCAGGTAACTCTCCACCACACACTCCAGGGTGATGGTGTTATATTCACTTCTCTGTGGCTGTGTGTGAATCAGTTTCTCTTTTGAGATGGCAGAAGAAATAGACTGTTCTTTGCGTTACCAAAGAACACAATTTTACATTTGATTTGAAGCTACTGTGCATGCAGCTCAGTAAGAACACTGGGCTGCAGTTCTCCTGTTTGTGCAGCCGAGGGAAATCATGATTAAATATTGATGAAACAGTGGCTGTAAAAAGGTCAGTGGGAATCTGAGGTCTCTCTCCTGGGCTAATGGCTCTGCGCCGCTCAGATTTTCTCTCCATGTTCGTGTGTGTGTGTGTGTGTGTGTCTGTGTGAGAAAGATCACTCTCAGTCTTGTCTCTGGCCCAAGCCTTCAGAAGAGTTGGATGTGAGTCAAACAGCAGGTGATCAGTCACTGGAGAAGGCCTCTGTTTGTCATTTTTCCCCTCGTCAACAACACAATGTCTTGGTCTCTGTCCATCTTAGATAATAAACATGGACATGCGTTCTGGAGATATCTGCACAATAGGACTGCCTCTTTTAAAAAATAAATCCAGTTCAAATGAATGAAAATCAACACGTATATCGTTTGAATTAATGTCAATGCAACCCACATAGTGTAATCCCAAACTAAGTTGTAGAATCAACATTGTTCAGTTCCTTCTCTGTGCGTCCACTGCATTACTGAGTGACACCAGCAGGTTAGCCTGGTTCCAGAACTCTGAATCACCGCCCACATCTCTGATTAGTTCACTGATTTGAAGTGAAACAAAATGGCAATTCAGTCTGATTATCAGGCCACTAACAAGCGACTTTCGATTTGCTGTTGTCATTTTATTGTGAGGGGGTCAGCAAACAGCCTTTTCCAGCTACGCTCTTGAATCCTAAATGCTTCCACACGTTACTTTTCAAATGGTTTGGTATCATGATTATCCAGCATGGTTGACTGGTTTTTATTTTTATTTTTATTTTTTTTTAAACTTTTTGCACGGCTTGCTAGTTTAAAAAAAAAACATGCATTAACAAAGAGAACAACAATATCTGCTGAGTGATCAGAGCAATCATTACAGATATTTGGTTTTTCCCCCATTCAAGAGCAGTAGTTTGAATTTAGAATAACGGTGACATTCGTTATATGCTAACACACTAAGCAAGATGGTGAACATAGTAACCATATCTGCTAAACATGAGCATGTTTGCATTGTAATTGTGAGCATGTTAAAATGCTGATGTTAGCATTTAGCCCAAATACCATTGTGCATAAGAACAACCTCACAGAGCTGCTAGCATGGCTGGAGAGGCTCGTTAAATACAAATAGACACAGTATCACAGAGACATGACAGGCCCTCAGCTCTCAGCTACTCGTCTGTTCCTCCTCTCCCTCCTCCTCCTCTAGGCTCCTAACTTTATACTGGCCGTCTTCTTCCTGTCAAGCATTTAAACTGCACTGTGCTCTTGTTCTTTCCCTATAAGTTTTAATTTCACCCCATCCTTTTATTCTGTCTTTTTTATACGGTTGCTACTCAATAGACCTTGTTCTGCTTTCCATCCTTGTTGAACTGTGTCTTCCCCAGAGTGAATGATCTCATATACAGGCTACTTCATGAGAGATACTTCTTTACTTGTCTCTCTTTCCTGTTATGTGTGAATATTTCCTCCCAGCACGTACTTGTACATACTGGAGTTAATAAGCAGGAGTAGATCCATGGTTACCATATGCGTTGGCATAGCAACCACAAAGCATGATATCCTCTCCTGACTTTAAAAGCAAGCATTACTGACCAACAAGATTGCTTGGCTGAAAGTACCGCATGTTTAATAATAATATAAATACATTTGTGTTATTTTACAGAAGGCTATGATATTAAAATACTTTTGTCTGCTACATTTTTATTGGGCAGTGATAATGCTTCCCCCAGCTGTCAAAGTTTGTTCTATCATTCAAAAAAATGTCTTGGAACTTTATTATAACTCAGGCTTTCTGTATTGTGTTTGAGTTATTTTCTTAGTTTTATTTATTTTATTTAAAATGTATTTTCTTATGTATTTTATTTTGTCCTATAGGACTTTAAGGATGATGTCATTTTACAAATGATAAAAAAGAGATCCGTAAGTCCGGACCCCTATGTCTTATTGAAATATGACTTCTGCTGGTGAGATTTGGAAATATTTGTCAACTGTCTGGTTGAGAAAAAGTGAATCTTTGAATTAGATAGAAAATAAGACATGAAATGATCTGGAAGATTACCCACTCAGAATTGTATCTTGTATATAAAAGAACATATTTGGAAAACCTCAATATCATAAATTGTAAGAAGTTGAAGATTCTCAAACAAAGGAGCTAATGTGGTGCAAGGATTTGAATGGGGTGTGATTCTAAAATCTCCTAAAAGATGCCAAAACGCTTTTGGAGGAGGCAAGCTACCAGGTATGTACCAAGTGGCTACTTGCAGATCAATGTATGTAATTATATGATGTAATTATAATATAATTCTTTCTTGGTTTCCACATGCCTGTTACTTCAAAGAGGTCAGTCAGGTTTCGCCACAAACAATGGCCTCGAACTGGGCTTCACTGTCACTCGAGCACACGCCAGCAGTGCATCACGCTTACTTGCTTAATCCCTGGATATTTTGGTTTGAGTTTGATTCACGTACCTGACCATCCCGCTTCCTCCCTCTATTCCTGCTCCAGGTGGCCTGTGACCTGCTGCGGAGGATCATTCGTATCTTGTACCTAAGCAAGAGGCTCCAGGGTCAGCTACAGGGGGGCAGCAGGGAGATCACCAAGGCTGCTCAGAGCCTCAACGAACTAGGTGAGGACATGCATGTTTACTGATGTCTAATCCATAGTTCACTGTCTTTGTCTGTTTCCACTAAACTACAATTGTTGGTGTAGTCTCCCAGTAAGCAACACTTGTAGGTCTGTGCCTTTCACACCAGTGCAGATCCTTCCAGAAGACCACCTTCGCAAAGGCTTATTGCTTAAATTCTTATATTTAATGCTGAAACACACATTTCACCGATAGACGTTTAAAAAAAAAAATATATATATATATATATTAAAAACACATGATATAAACATACCAAGCCACATTTTACTCGCTTAAAAAGTACAAAATACACTATGGGTACAGGTGACCCAAGTTTGTACTTGTCCCAAGTAGCACACACTGTCATGGTATACAGTATTTTTTATTTTTTGAACTCTCCCTTATTCTTTCAAGCTGACATTGGAAATCACTGAGGATTATTTGTCATAGAAATGGACACAAGGAAAGATGTTTGGCTGCAGAAAATGTACGTGGAGCAGTGGCAGGCTACACTAGTCTATAGTGTGGATGTGTTGTGACCTATGGGATCACAGGAAGACGATATCATACAGCAGCTTCAGTGAGTGTTGACCTTTAAATGAGAACATGGGGCCTGCTGTGTCAGTTGTAGGGTGCATGGCATGCTGCTTGGGCAGGCTCGACAGATTAAACACTATCTAGACCTTCAACAAGACTCCAACATAAACATACAAAAAGATCATTAGAGCAGTCATACACATGCCAATTTAGAAATATTTTGAAAAGCAGAGCAGGTTTGTATTATAGTAATTCTGCCAGACTCATGCTCTTATATCTGTAAATAGTGAGAAGCAGCAGTCACAGTGTTGCATGAATTGGCTTCAAGGCAACTTTATTTACGCAACACATTTCATACAGAGGGTCAATTCAAAGTAGTAAATTCACTGACAAAGCAGAGGGGTATGGGGTCACCTTGTGTAATTTACAGGTCTGGCAATATGAGTCATTTAGTGCTGCTAAACCCAGTCCACTCATGCCAAATGAAATTATATTGGTGGGAAGTTTGAATCTGATCCAAATCTTACCCTATCATTATCCTAGTGATTATTTTACAGATAAACCTTGTAACCCCCATCCCCTAAAAACAAGAAAAAAATAACAAAGGCATTCTTTTGAATGGCTCTTGAAAAGGAAGCCATAAGATCCGGCGCCCTTCAAAGAGCTGTAATTCCCATCACTATTAGGTCTGCAGGCATTGATTGTTTGTGCTTCTAAATCTCCCCTTAAATCCCAATTTTATTGAAATATCTTTCTCTAATTGCTGATGGCTGCTGGCCTTTTACATGTTAGTGCTCTGTAATCATACCAATGGGTTTTTATGATGCAATTTCATACTTTACATTTATTTATTTATTTTTTCTCTCTGCCTGTTTTTTTTTCTCTCTCTGTTTAATTCAATATTTTTGTTTTGTCTGTTATTTCCTTTCCTCTGGAAAACACTTTGTGATAAGGAGAACTGAAATTCTGCATGGACACGTTTCATTGATGACTATTGTTTATTTTGGCTGCCAGTTATTTTAGGTATATTTTAGGTCATTCAAAATCCTTCCTGTGAAACTCTTTGCCAATTAGAACTAATAGAATCTAAATTTGAAAAATACACAAAACCTATTTGCTGGGTCGTTGCTCATTGCTTTACTAGCTTACCATCATTAAAGTTTCACCATGCACACCATTGCACACTGAATTTTCAGAACAAAGTGGAGAGGCACACGAGCACACAGTGTGCTCACCCATGTGTTAACAGTTTACTAGGTCAGTGCACTACAGCTCATAAGCTCACTTAAAACTAACTATTAAAAGGAATAGTGTAATTGACCTAAAGCAATATACGTAACACTGAATGTGAATAGTTCACCTCAAAATGAAAGTGCAGGTACTCACACACAGTCAAAGCTCTTACAAGTCTGAAGGACCACTAAATCCACAGTGAGGTTGCCTGTATGTTTCCAAAAATAAATTGGGGGCAATCTTCTTCATCTCCAAAAGAACCTCATACCACCGAACCTTAATATACTATATCAACATAATTACTAAGTTTGCGCTTGCCTGTCTTCACATCACGACCTGCAGTCATAGTGCAACATTGTCAGAATCATCTTTCTGGCCACCTGTCGATTATTCATTTTGCTTCATTTTAGCTCTGGTTTATTTCTTCAGTTTCTGAAAAACATAACTAGAGTAGGTGTCTTTGGCTTCACTCTCTTCACTGGCCACTCATTTGCTTCTACTGGCTGGAAGCCAGCCCAGCATGAAACACCACGTGTGAGCTTGCGAGCTGGATGCTGCTGCCCTCAGTTTGACAGTTCAGAGCCAGAGGGGCTCAACAAGGTGGACTTGCGGGCCAAGACAATGAGCTGACAAATGCTGCTACTTCTCTTCGTCGTGTGTTGCTCAAAGTGTAGTTGCAAGAATTCATGTGCTTTGAGCTAGATTTGTCAGTGTACCGTTTCAGGTCCTCGGTTATTTTTTCTGATATTGGCCAGGTAACACAACTAGAGTCAGATTGGTGCATCTCTCTTCTAAAGATTCCATGAAGTGGGCACTTAAATGTGCTAATTTCTGTGGTCACTTAATCCTTTACTAGTGGGTAAAAAGTCATCTCAGTGTTTTTAGCAATCCTGCCTTCGTTCCCGTTCTATTAAATCAAACTACCTTTCTCTCCATAATTGACAGCCCCACTAGCTTACACTCGAGGATTCAGTATGCTTGAAACCAACTAGGTCGTATGACTTGTCGTCCTACCACTTCAAATGGCAAAGGTGGATATACCTGTTCCAAATAGCCACACTTGAATGCAGGGTGAAAAGTCTGCCTTCATAAAAAGGGGCAAGATATGATGAATCGTATACATGGGAATAACGATGCACATTTTCAGACAGTCTCTCTTCAAAGGCATTTATGGTGAGAGAGAACTTAAAACCCAGCATAGTTTTACACCTCCGCATAGCTGGCCAATCGCTGTGTAAAGTGGGCATGATTGTCAGGGTGTTTGTTTCGGAGAATTGCAGAAATTGTTGAACACAGCCCCCCTGATTCCGCTACTGGAAAGGTGAGGGGGGAGGGATGTTATACACTGTTAGAAGATCTGATAAGCACTTTGTATGAAGCATACATTACTGTCTAATGTCCCCCCACAACATGGAAATATATCACATAAAGTAGGTAATGCTACCATTTAAGTAGCTTTAAGGCTGTAATCATCCCCTTCTGATGAGGTGTATGATGAGGTCACAACAGAGGTACCTAGTTCAACCCCAGGTACCCTTTTCGTTTAGCTCTCCATCATAGACTTGGTTTCATTCTCTTGGTCAGAATGGTCAGTCTATCAATGGCTGGATAGTTTCAGAGGACTGTGTGACCTTCTGGTGTCAGCAGAGGGAAACTGATGCATTGCCACCTGTGTCATGTCACTGCCACCGGTTATCTATCTGCCATACTCGAACCGGTTCACAAGGACAAGTGTTTTCAGAAGCCTCAGCCTGCTAGTGTGTGACCACTTTTCATACCACACACACACACACACACACACACACACACACACACACACACACACACTCACAGGCTCGCACAATTTCCATTGGCTGCAAAGAGCTTTTAAATAGGGTCAGTGTCCTCAGCAACAAACTCTTATAGGTGATACAGTGTTGGCTTCTGGTCTCTGCTGTGCCAGTCAGTTGTTGTCCAACAATTCCAACAATTTCTCAAGCAGGCTTTGCTGCTTTGTGTTTTGTTATTGTTCACATCGTGAAATCACTTCAGTGGGGTTTAAAGAGGGCCGTCTGAACAATAGTTTAATTTCAGCAGGCACGTGCGCAAATAGACCCCAGGCGGTGCTCAAGCACCTGCCCTTTTCGCCTCTGTCTAGATAAGTACCCTTTTTTTCTATTTCTTTTTCTAATTTTATATTTTAGTTTTTAAATTTGGCCCATGGCATCAGTTCTCAATTAAAAGCATGTTGTCATGCCCGACAACTGCCCAACATTTGAGTTCTAATTCTGTGAAACCGCGTGAGCCCCTGCCCCTCCCTCTTAGACTTCCCTTGTCACAGCCACTGCACCTGGGAGAAGTTTGCCTTCAGGGCTTTCTGACTTTAGGGAGTCAGGTGACAACAAAGTCCGCATAGGGAGGAGGTTGGCACTCAAATGGAACGCACTGTGGAGCAGCATCCATGTCTCCAAGACTGCCTTCATTGGTGACAGACGTTGGTAACGTTGTGTTTGCCATAAGCCTCTGCATTGTTTGTCACTGTTGTGAAATTAAACCACTATTAAAACATCTCAATACAGCCAGCCCATCTTAGGCAATAGCCCAACAAGCAAGCTAGTCTGCTGTAAAATAGCTCCATCAATGAAGACGAGTGAACCCCGGTAGGCTAGTTAGTTCCTTTGTCAGGCAACTGAAACTAATAAATATGCATTATGTGGTTAATAGTCTATGCAATCATATTTGGATATCAGAAACATTAGTCGACCTGTCACCCGTCACAAGAAAATGTGCAAATACATGATTTGATGACGTCCACTGTTTACATGCTCATACTGATTAGCAAAAGCTTTAAGGAATAGCCTAGTAAATTCTTACTCCTGTGACACAAAATGTACTGGTAGTTGAAGGCAAGCCAATTGATTGTCATTTCAATACAATAGTCCAGGGCCTTTACAAGCTCAGATATGAAAGTTTAACTGTTCATCTAATCTTATTATAGGCCCACATTTTGTTTTAACTTCACAAAGTGGTTTGGCGATTCTAAATCAGACATGAATCTACTAATACTAATTTTTAAGAAAAGTATTTTGTCAGCATTATTGTTGATCTAACCTTAAGTTATGTCTACATTACAACACTTGCAGTAATCTATATCTTGTATGTACCTTAAATATTATTAAAACATTGCCAAATGACAAATAACCCATTAAAATATTTCTGCAGAAAAAGTAGCTATGTGGTAAGGTACTTAAAGTTGACAGAAATCTGTCGAGTATTAAACATCTGCATGAGTGTATGGATTTTGAAATACATAAATATGTGAGTAGGTAAAAGATGTGCTACTGTATGTAGCTTTATTTTTTAGAAATAATTATGAGAGGTGTGCCCTTTTTTTTTTGCTTGAGCACCTGCCCCCGGAAATGTCTGTGAATTTCAGAGCTATTTCCTTTTCCCAGAGGTTACCTCAATTGGAAAATCTACAATATAGACACTATATAGCTGTAAGTAAGTACACTGCAAGTACACACAATTATGTCCACATACTTTGTGTCCTTTTGGTCTGGGGCTGTTTTTAGCCATGTTAGTGGCATGGCTCTAGGGATGACAATGTTGCTTTGTCACTGGACCACTTTGGTCCAGACTGAAATATCACAACAACTATTTGTCTGATGTGTTGTGTCCCTGTATCCAATTCCACAAGGAGAAGCAAGAGAGCAGAGGGATACTGACACATATTGTGCATTTGGTTGTTTATTACAAATGGTGACAAACAATATCAAGGTATTCTATGACTGTACATAGACGTTTGTCTCATCTTACGCTAACCAGAGAACAACACACACTGCTGCTTAGATACAGAGTTATGACTGAATTGTCCTTGATAGCACTCCACAACATTCCACAATAAATAGCAATAAATTACCCTCTTGGTGTGCCTATGACACCTATTTTGAGACATTTTTTGTACTGAGGAACAATCAACCGTAAATGCAATTCACACACATTCAGCTGCAGGTAGTTTCCCTTTTTACATGTGATGTTTATTTAAGGAAACTCCTCACCTTTATCTTTTTATTCCTCTGATCTCAGAGAACACATTTTCTTTTCCAAGGTCATCTTTTTAGTATTAATTTAGTAAGATGCCCAAGATTTATGTACTCTATCGTTAATGAGCACACATCTGTTTAGCTTCTTTAGACTTGTAGTATATTTCCCCATCATGGTCACATTTCTTCCATTTTTTTCCCCCCAAGTACTTTCCACCTCTCTATTTGCATAAAGAAACTCCGTATCTCCCTCTAAAACACCAGTTTTTCAAATTCTTCTGCCATAGTCTGTTACTTCACTTTTATGAGTGGAATGTAACCATCCTATTTACTGTACATATTTGACATATTTACATTTGAGTTAATCCCATTACTCTGCATCCTGCAAGCAGAGACATTTTTGTCTGGCTTCCGTGTCCTCGAAGGTGACCTTCTTGTTTCTCTTGGGGTCTATCCACGAGTTACGGATGACCACATTGTTTGGCGTAGGGTCAGCTTCTACTACAGACACCACCCTCTTCTTCATCTTGCTTTTCAAAACCTTTTGGAACTTCTGCCGAGTGAAGGCGTAGAGGAGCGGGTGAAATATAGTGGTTCCATAGGCCATCACCAGGAAGCCCAAGCGGAGGCGAACAGTTAAATCACTGGGCCCAGTGCTGAGGATGATGGTGTTGAGCACAGTTATCGGAGTCCAGCAAAGAAGGAACGTGGAGATGATGAGAAGAGACATCCTGAAGACTCGCTTCTGCCTCTCCCGTCTCTCCCGGTGACGCTTTACTGCTCGTCTTAGCGCAATAATGACAGATACTGATGCCCGCATGCCCAAAGGTGCATTCCCACCTGCCCTGACTCCTGTGCTGCTCTGTGAAGCATCAGTCGACTCTGCTTGTGTCGCAGTACTCAAAGAGATAGTGTTTTTGCTCTTTTGCTTCTTTTTAGGTAGGTTGTGCTGAAAGCGTGTTCCAATTCGAATATTAAGTGCCTGAAGTATCTTGTAGTAAGTCACTAGCATTACCACAGCTGTAAAAAAGAATATAGGAATCTGTGCTAGCAGGTGATAGTACAAACCCAGTTCTGTGTAGTACTCATTTGTATGCGCTACTGTGACCACTGCAGTCTGGTTCAAAACGTCCGAACCAGGGTTGATGAAGAACCCTACTTCCATGAAGGGAACCAGGAAACTGAAAAAGGATAGAGCCCAGATAGATCCCAGTAAAGCTACAGCTCGGCCCATCGTAAGCACACGGTTTGCCGGCCGCACTGAGATGTCATAGCGGTCCACAGTGATGGCCAGGACGTTAGCAGCTGTAGCTACGCTTGCAAAGGAGACGCAGGCCTCATGGAAACAGCAGATCATGGCTGTGTCCGCCTCCAAAGGAAGTAACACCACCACTGCTGTCAACGGGATGCAGCATACACACACCTGGAAGCAAGACAGAAATTCAGGTCACATCCCAAATGTATTACGTTTCTTTTCATCTTGAGACTGTTTAGGACCAGATAAAACTAAAACACATGTTTTGTACTGATTGTAACCCGTATGTTGATGCTAAAGGGTATAATAAGATTGTGTCAATCCAGGGAGCATAGTGTAGTTACCCAAAAACCCATGTAACCTCTAAAATCCAAACAGATTGGAGGTTGTAGTAGCAGCATGGCTTAATTTAATGAATAGGCCAAGTGTTTACTGTCAACCTAATTTTGGTGAAGTTTACAGTAAAATAGAAACCTGAAATTAACTTGCTGGGTTCATTATTTCTGTCAGTGGGGTTTCACTAAGAATATTGGTCATTGTAATGTTCACAATATTGCCAAATGTAATCCCCTTAAAAATCAAAAGTTGGATTGTAGCATTGCCTAAATTTTACACCACAAAATACTTTGGTTCTCTGTTTACTGTTAAAAGAACATTAGCTAAATTTTGCATCCACTAAAATGAAGGAGACGTTGGGCCTTTAATCAGGTTTAGCAGGGCTACAAAAATAAAATCAAAGTTGTAATAAACACAGTGGAGGGCAGTAGGGTAGGTTGTAGAACAGAAAAACACTTCGCACATCTATTTCATAAGACAGGTGCGTAGGAGAGGGACGAGTACATCAAAAGTTGCAAACAAACTCCCGCACACGGTCTAACTTGCAAAAATACATTTATTTGCAACGTTTCGGTGCAGTGCGACCTTGCCCTAATTCAGCTGACTAACGTTTAGGGGCAGCACTAGTACCTATTATTGTGTATAGTACAGAATCAACTTGATATATTATACTTCATGTCTAATGACTGGCACAACACTAGATGTTTTGGCCTGTTTTGAAACCGGATATGAACTGAATGGAACTTTCAGTCCCACCAAACTGACTGACACTTTCAATGTGTACAAGCATAATGGTGGATTTGCTGATATGGGAGTAGTGCTGAGAGGTAATTTTTGCAGCACCTTGATGTTAAATCCCTGTTGGGTAACTGATAATAGAGGTCAGGACTCACCAACACATCCACAACATGCAGGTTCATGGTGATTATGTTGGAGACGGAGCTGATGAGGTTCTGTTTCATACAGTAGAGGACGAGCACAGTGAGGTTTGAACTCAAGCCCAAAACTATCTCCAAAAGCAGGAAGCCTGTCAGAGAAACCTACCAATAGAAAGAACATGGTGGCAGTCATTTTAGTCAATAATGCATAATAATAACAATGTGGAACGTTTAATTTATACTTTATATAACCAGAAAGACTTCTAAAACGTGTGTTTTAGTATCCAAAGTCCAAAGAACTGGACAGTTACCCGTTTCCTGAAAATATCATATACCTGGGAAGATTTATGGATTGACTTGCTAGCAAGAAATATCATGCTATCATGTCACATTGATCTGATTGAAAAAGCTGTAGCATTACCTGGAAGCTGATGGGGTAGATGGCCTCGGAGGAGGTCATGTCAAGGTCATAAGGGTCAGCAGTGTCAAGCACCGTCATGTTGCTCATGGTGGCTGCAGAGATCAGCACTGGGGATGTGTGCATTATCCTGATGAGAGGAAGAGGCCTGGAGTGCAGTTTGTACAAAAAACATCTATTAAATAAATATTAAAGGTATATTAAATTCTACCAGATAATTTTATTTCAACCAGAGATTTGTTAAGCTGTCACCAGACCAATGAGCTTGCAGCTGGCACTGCCTTTAGCTTGGAAGGAAGAATGTACTGTAAACAGGCAATGAGTGTAAGGTTAAGGGTTATGAGAGGTAATGGGCTACTGATAATATGGCATTCACCTTGACATTGCTGCTCCAGAATAATTTAGTATCTATGTTTGTTTGTTTTTCTTTTACTTTGACTAAAATCTACTCTAAGTACTACACTTTATTACAATGGCAAAGAAAAAATAAAAGAATGACGTGTTGAGTTACTCTTCATCAAGTCATCACATGTTTAAATCATCTGGCAAGGAACTGCTCAGCATGTCTGTCACACAAAGTTAGTCCTATTTTTATCCTGACTTGCAGTTAGGGAGGCTGAAATATGTTTTTCTTGTAAGTGATAATTTGAATACCTCTTTGATATAATGATTCAATCAGATAAACATACTGAACAAACTTGTAAGTCAGTTGAAAAAGATGCCAACAAAGATGGCACCAAACACTACTTTCTTTACTTTATAATCAGAAGTGTGGTGATATTAGTATATGTATACAAGTGCTCTATTGTCATTGTTGGGAAGTGAGTGCCATAATAATTAGCAGTTTGTGTTGGAGCATATTGGTTTTGACACCAGATATGGTATGTTATGGCAAAGAGCAGACAAGTCCAGGATGCTTCAAACAAAGTGCAGTTGAACAGTGTCTGAAATCCGTTCCCCCCCCACACCTTTCAGACATTGGTACTGGGGGTATGCATCAAACAAATTTTCCAGAACAACTAAGTTTCCAAAACAGACAATCCCACAAGCACACCCTCTTCACGCAGAGATTGGCCATGAGTACGGAGGTGAGAAAGTAAGCAGAATCTGAACTTCTCTCTCAAGGTCTTTTTTCATTTTTCATGCAATTACTTTTGTCACTTTTCATGTGTACAACCGAGTGAAACACCGCGAACTCCTTCACTGAAAGATTGTCCAAAAGTATGCGTTTTGCCCCTCTCTATAATGACAGACTTTTGCCACGCTTTCGAGGGTGGCTGTCTGCTACAGCTAGAAAAATTGAAAGCAAAAGTTGCCTTCAGATGTGGTCGGATGAGACGACGTACAAACAAATTTGTTTTTAGCATTCTGACATCTTTAGCCAAAATTACAGGGACTAGAGTTCGTCTTTGTTTTTCACAATCTGTCCAGCAAACAAGCCATTTGAGAGTCCCAGTTTGCTTGATGAGCCTAAACAAAGAATACTAGAATATGAGGTTTATGGACCTTGGTTCCCATATGGCTTGGACTAAAGAAAACTGAGTGCAGGTGTGATATCAGGCTTGAACTTACCACTCCCTCCCAGCAGTGTCCTCTCCAGCTCAGCAGCAATCGAAGTGTCCACAAGGAACTTGGTGGAGCACATCAAACCATCCCACCATATTCTGACTTGACAAGATCAATCTTCACTTGATCCACTTGATTTGCAGCATACTTTCTATGAACTTATCGAAAATTGATGGACAATGAAAAGTCTTCCGTGAGCTTTAGCTTTGGGGATACTGGCTCCACTCAGACGAAGGGAAAAGTCTGTTTGTGAAACACAGAAAGCAACACACACCCGCCCCTCGTTGGGGGGCATGTGGTTTGCAACATCGGTGCGGTGCACTAAGATCAATGCTTTCTTTCATGCATTGCTCTGTCTCGTCATTGTCTGTTGTGCTTGGACTGTTGCCTCCAGTCTCATCCCCGCCTAAAGATGATGCCAGTTCCAGAACAATCCTCCTCTTTCCACTACTCTCCACTTTTCAGGTATTGTACGTCTTTCTCACTCGTTTCTTTATCTCTCTGGAGAAGGTGAAGGTGACAGAATGGAGGACAGTTTCAAGAGAAATAGAAAACAAGCTTGTGTGGTTGATCTTCTGGACTCGACCCAGTCAAACCCTTCACTTCCCTGTGATCCAAGCAGGGGCAGAGTTGCACCAAAGGTCAGAGATGTAGGTCATGTGGAGTCTTTGGACACCACTATAAGAGACTGATCTTGACCCTTGGACATTCGCAGCCTTCTTACTCCCACTTTATCCTTCACAGACTGCGAGAGAGGAATTGATTGAAGCAGAGAATGTCATGTCCCTTGTCATCACCTTCCCTTGTGTTCTTCCTCATTCACATTGCATCTTTGATCCTGCAAAAATAAACAGTAAAATAGTATGAAAGAAAGAAATTTGTCACATTGAAATTAGACCGTTTCCCCCTAGTCTGCGTGTTGCATCACATGTCTCCCACATAATTTTGAATCATTTATCATCCCCTGACAGATAGCTTGCTCTTTCTGTGCTAATTGGATGCCTGTCTCTGTGAGTGTTTGTGCTTGTGTTCGTGTGTGTGCCAAATGTGTGTTTAATCAGTTTTTGATGCCTTGCCTTTTGACTTTGATGGTTCCCGTCATGTGTTGTTCAGCAAATGAACACTGAAAACTGTGAACTGGTTCTCTGCAGACTGTCTCAGTGTATGAAATTATATGCTGACTGTCACAACAACTGGCCACACACTGTCTCAGTCAGTTCTAAGTGAGTCCAGGACACAGCTGGACTATTTCTATTTAGGCAATGTGTTTTTGTAAGGTTGCTTGTGTTTAGACATCATTTAACATTTGAGAACTTTGGCTTCTTTTGTTAAATGAAAAAACAGTTTTGCAGAAAAATAAAGTATCAAAAATATTGTTTTGGTATTGGTACCCAAAGGAAGGAATGCTTTATATTCTAGGAATGAATTCCAATTTCTATTCACAGTACATATTGTAATATCTATGATGAAAGTGACACTTATATGGTATGCACATCCGCATTTACATGTATTTTTGTCCTTGTGTCTGTGTACTATGTCTATTATTTAAATTAAACACAATGGCAAGCCACTTGCTCAATTAAGGAAGTATATTTTCTAGTAAGAAATAACAATTATACCATGGCCTTGGACAATACTGAATTCTTATTGGCTATTTTCAGATAACTGCACAGCTCTGACGTAGCAAACTCATCAGCGTTCTAAATCAACACTAGCTGGGTTCAGCTGCTTTTATTTTAGTAACATTTATTTGGCATTTAGTTGACAAAGATACCGCCAACACAGAGCTTTGTTTTAAAGAGCATGTTGCGCAGAGTATGAATAAACAATACCTAACACATGGCACATGGTATAAATGTGATAATCCACTATGAACTGTGCAGTTATTTCACATGTTATTTCTATTTTTTATATCCACATTGCTTGTTGTGGATTATACCTCACATTACTAGTTTTATGCCCTGGAATTTTTTATAGTTTATTTTAGCCATATGATTTCGTCTAACTTGGAAAAATCGCTGCAGCTAAAAAAACTGTGCAGAATATTTTGTTGTCTAAATCACTGTAACCAATCATAATTTGTAATAACATGAAATATTTACTATTACTTTTTTTGTCATACCATTAAAATAGTCCATCCTACATGATAATACCACATATAAATACATTTTATAATTACATACTGTATATTGTTACTTTATTCATAAGTATGGTGGAGTGCTGTAAATCCAACTACTTTTACAGTGGGTGGCGACGCTCTCCGTATGCTGTGTTAATCAGGACACATTTTCCACATTTTACATGCTAATTTAAATAAACAAAAGATTCACAAAGGGAAATGAAATGCCTGCAGCTAAAGCATGGCACTGCAGTGTGGGACATGTTGACAGATGTGGGTGTACCCTAACCTTAACCACGCAAAACTTGTACCTAAACCCAACCAGCCAATCGCATCCAATCTGATGGAACACCTACTACTGTCAACACGCCTACCAATTTTTGGCGAAACGCCCAGGTTCCAGAGCTGCCTCAGGCTGTAGTTACATAAAGTATATATCTCTAAAGGGATGCCCGGGTCTGAGCAAGGTGTCAGATCAGCGAGGAGATTAATGTCAGATTGGTTGATTAATCCATTAGTTGGTCAACAAAAATTAATCGCCAACAGTTTTAGAAATCGGTTAATCATTTGTCATTTATTTAGCAAACATGCCAAGCATTCATTGATTTCAGCTAGTCAAATGTAAGGATTTGCCTGACGTCACTGTTTTATCTCATTGTAAATTGAATATCTTTGGATTTTGCACTGTTGGATGGACAAAACAAGCAATTAGAAAATGTCACTTTGGGCTCTGGAAACATCTGTTGTGTTTTTCAATATTTTCTGACCTTTTTTAGGCTTTGATCATTTAAACTGAAAAATAATCAACAACAATCAAAGTAACTGTTAGGTGCAGCCCTAGTAGTTTCTTGAATAAAGGAACATTTGCCATCAGCTTTCACAGTCTTGTCTTCTTCTCGACCGGTTCTTGTTCTGATACTGGGTTCAGTACCTTTAGCTCTGTTGCAGTTTATAATCTTCATAATCTTCTTTTTAACTGCACTAAATGTGCAAAATTGCCTCTTTATTTAAACTTAATTTTTGACTTGATGATTTAGGGCACTTTTTGTAATGCTTGTCTTTTCTCTTTGTATTGATATTTCATTTCAGTCTGATTAGTTTTGTGTTGGATGAGCTTTCCTACAACAGGAGAGCTGGTCTCTTTGGGAGGCAGTGAACTCAGCTTAGCTTGTGAAGACCCATGTTCCTTGCTGTTTGACAGCCACTCATTTTGTCTAATTATTCTCTACTTCTCAATCACTGCTTGAAAATCGTGACTCACAGGCTCAACAACATGTCAGCATGCTGTGTGTTTATCTAGAGCTAAATGTGTTGATTTTACACTGCCTTCATGCAACACATTCACATTGCCTTGCTATCAGAAAACCGATAACAGTGTAAGTATATGATTGTGGCGTGTGTTAGTTTACCTCTAGACAAAGACCATTCCTCAGTGATCCTCGGCTCTGTCGGAGTGCTTTCCTTCCCTGAAGGGCTTTGTAATTTCAATCCCCAAAGGTAGCGTAGTTCCCACAGGTGATAAGCCTGAGTGGCTGAGGTTTAGCTTAGTAGTCCATCAGTCAAGGATCTTACGCCACACTGTTGAGCCCCTTCAGGATGGTAATTTGACTGGTAGAAAGCATGCAGCCACAGAGCCATGAGGGAGCGAGAGAGATACTGACGCTGCTGCTCTGCCTCCCCTTCTCCTCTCTCTCCTGTGCTTCTTTTTCTGTCGGTCTGTCTCTCTGTCCTGCTTCCTGCCTCTCTCTGTATCTGCCTCCAGTAGCCCTTCCTACTCATCCATCGCTCCCTCCCCCTTCTTCTCCCCTCTCTGAAACTGTTTTCTCCTTCTCTTTTTTTCTTTTTACACCTCTGCGCTTGACTAATTGGACTCACAGAGCAGATTTAACACTCTCCTCGTAATTTTTTCACTCTGTTTCGTTCTTTCCTTTGTTATCTTTCTTTGTCTTTTATGCTGCCTGTAATAAGTGGCAGAAACTCTGTTTCCAGCATGCAGGAACAACACATCTTTTTTGCCTTTGAGTCGTAGTTTCTTTATCTTTTCCTCTAAGCCATCTCCCCACAAGTTTGTTTGCCCTCATTAAAGAACCCAGGTAGGAAACGGTGGCCATGACAATATAATGGCAGAATCCTTCCCCTTAGGACTTTGGCCACTCCTCCACTGTTTGTGTTTGCATAGCACATGGTACATGCTTAATTGTCCCAATCTGGCTACCATTGGAGCAGTCGTCATGTTGCCCTTATTTCCTGGCGAGCAAGGTAGCTAGTGAGTGGACTAATTAGGGCTACTTGGCATTGGCATGGCAACAGCCCCACCTGCCAAAGCGAACGCAGACCGATAGATCAGAATTCAAATCAGGGCCCATCTGCTGTCTTCCGGGATACACTTCTTCACCAATAAAACTCCTGATTTTTAACATCTCCCCTGATCTGGTCATTGTATCTCAGCTCTTCATCTCTCACTCTTCATTTGTTTATTCAAGGAGTGTAAGCAGAGATGATGGTTTCCAGTCCAACTGTTTTACTGACATGCGCAACTCAGCGGGAGGCATGTTTTCCCCCAGAGACAAGTCTTTAGCGAGAGAGACGGATGGCAGACAGCAGGGTTACATAGAGGGAGAAAGAGACAGTTGCAGACTTTTACTGAGTAAACATGAGCGTTATATGTGAGCGAGGCAGAGATAGAAACAGATGGAGAAAACTCAGCAAACAAGAGAGAAAAAAAGACATTTGCAGACTTTTTCTCCTAGTGAAGATGACGTTGATGAGTGTGAGAGGCTAGTTTCACCCCTAAAACAGAAAAACAGAAAACATCAAATGTTTAAGGAATGCATTAATATTTCAATCTGATATCTAGGCTGTCTGCTAGCTAGCCTAAAAGCTGCTGGCTGTTGTCTAATCCCCAGCTGCACTATTTCAAACAGAGGTATATTATGAGTGAAAGTAAGCGCAGGGCTGTGTTTGTGTGTGTGCTTTGCATTTATGAAAGAGCAGTCATGGACTTTGTGCTCAAGGGACAGATTCCACACCAGTAAATTTTGATGCCTTGATGATGATCCGGCAGCAAAGATGGCTGCAAACTCAAGGTCAAGAGCTAATAACTCATGAAACAACTGGAGGAAAAGTGAAACTTAAGAAAAAACCATACCCTTGAAAAGTAACTGTAAATTAATTTCGGACACAATAAGCAGCCAACAGAACCCATTGAACCTACTCATGTCATATACTGTACATTCTCACTGGCAAGCAGTGAGATTACTTTGATTCATGTTTTGAGCAGGGTCATTGTCAGAAACACGCGAATCAGCAACTGCTGGACTGAGTCACAGCTTAAGTCATCAAAATTAGGATGCAGAGGGAGTAACACAGCCTAAGCATTCTTTCTTAAAGAGATGATTTTCATAATCAATTTTGTTTGCATGTTGTATCATGAAACTAGCACCACAGTTTATTTGCTTTAGGCTTTAGGCAATGTTCATTGTTTATTGTGCTTTGTTAGTTAAAAAAATGCAGGTCTGTACACTTATTTGGATGGTTATCCATGATAACTCCATGACTGTTAACCCAGTGATATGTAAAAATGTGAACAAGGTCTTAGTAGTGGTTTACCCAGAAGGACATCAGGTATGGGTGGTGTTTGAAGGTAATGCTGGCACAGTTACTTCATTAACATTAAATGATTTGTTAAGCAATGGAAATTAGTCAGTTACAATTTTGGCAATTTAAATATGTACTCAAATTAAAAATACCTAAAATTGTTTTAGCTCCACAAAAGTGAAAATTGCCTGCTTTTATCAGTTTCATACCAATAGAAATGGAAACAATTATGTATGGACTGTGTTCAGCTATTTAATATTTATGAACTTGTTGTGCAAGTAAATAAAAAAGTGCAGAATAATATCAATATTTTTATGTAGACCCATCATTATGCTCTGAGGAGTTAGCAATAGTTAACGTTGGTGAATAAAGCTACAGGAAGCTGTAGCTGCGGTTAATAAACGGTTAATTGTTTAACAGCGAAAGAAAGTGTATGTTTGCATTATAACAAACTCATTGCCACACATAGAGCTGGCTGGAAGGGGAAATTGTTTACTACCTGTAGTAATGGTGCCTGGTTGTTGATAGAGGTCAGTGGGTACTTGGTCGAGATGTGGTCAAGAAAACCCTGAAGAATCACCAAACATCTAGTCATTTATGGCAAATGGCTGGTTATGGGAGCCTAAATCTGTTGATGATAAGGTGGTTTTTGCTTTCAACATTGTGGTTTCCTGTAGGGCTTAAATAGAATGACCAGAATCTGTAAGAGGGATCAGTAAGAACTGCAGTAGATATTGTAATCAGAGTGAGGCTAACAATAAGACATGATAAAATCTGAACAATACCCATTTCTGTTCCATTCTAATATGTGGTTTCAACCTTACTTGCATCAGATTACAGAAAGTAAAATTACATTTCATTGTGCCTTTAAGCAAATACACACACAGCGTCACATCATGGTTTACACTAGTTGTGACACACTGCAGCCTGGCAGTTGCACAGTCTCTGTCTTCTTTATACATGTTGTGTTTAAGAAGCAGTTTCAGGCATTCTTCTTCTTGAAAGCTAAAAAAAAATTCTTCCTGTAAGGAATCAGTTGTTCTGGCAGAGCTTTGTGTTGCTACACAGCTCCTTTTTAATCAACTAAATACCTGTCAGACAATGTGTGTCCTTTCAAAAGTTAGGCCCCAAACAAAAACTCAAGCAAAAATGGTATTCATTATTATATTAACTCATGTGAAAGCAGTGAAGTGAGTATTAGAGGAAATAAGTATTTCAATTTCTACATTTTACTGTTTTGTTTTGTATATTTTGACATGACTTTACGATCCTCACATTTTAGAAACATATTGGTAGTAGTCTAGCCATTGACAGTTTGAATGGTACATTCCTCAGCTTACTGCTTTTTTCAATTTTGGGAGCAAAAATATTATCTGTCAGCACAAGCCTAGTCTCGCATAGCCAGACCTATCTCCACACTTCATTTTAGCGCTGTACCATTGCTGGAGAAAGGTCTGGCTGAACCCATTATCATTCTGGTATAGGGGAAAGAAATGCCCTGGCTTGTTTGTGTTTCTTTAAACCAATCACAGTTGTCTTGGGCGGCACTAAGGCTGCTTTCAAACAGAATCAGGTGTTACGGCGATTAGCGCAGGGTTGTGCGGCGGTGTGGGACTGTCACACTAACCAGCAATCCCAGCTTGAAGACTTGATGCAAGCCAAGCGACTACACGTCTTTGTACTCCCTCGTGGCAGGGAACAGCTGATGTACAGTCATCATGGCGGCGATTGATCAGTCTCTCTGCCATCTTCACAGTTGCTTGTTAAACAGCTAATGCTACAATGCTACATGGTAAACAAACTTCTTCACCTGTGTCGTTTTCCGGTCTGATCACCGGCGTGATTGGCCACCGCAGCATGACGTCGGCTGCGTTTCTCCAAAAGTTGATTCTGTTTTAACTTTTTGCTGCAGGAAAACCGGCGTTTTTACCGCAGCGCCTGATTCTATCTGAATGTAGCCTAAGCCCAGGATGCAGCAACGGCCCCCTTGCAAAATACTGTAAATGGCAACTGGAACGCAGAATTCTGACTGAAGGGGTCGGCCAATGGTAGGCTTATACCCACAGCCTACTTCCTGTGAGTCAGACTAGCACAAGCCTGACTTCAATGTTCCCAAATGAAGAAGTCACAAATGAGTTTACTGAAACTAATCTGATCCATAGTATGTTGTAACGCTTAATGAAGCAAGACGTTAATTGATAAGCTTCTGTTTTTTCATGAAATCCCCCTCTGGTCTACATATCGCCAACATCTCAGCCTTCTTAATTTGCACTCAATAGTAACTCGATAATTATTTCCTGACTCAGGGTTTGTCCTGGATTATTTTGAGACAAAGGTGGCAAAGGCTGGAGAGCGTGCATGGCATGCGCAGTGTACACAGTTTGTGCGCGCACTTCTAGAGTGCCATGCGCATAAGTGAAAAAACTATTTTTCACAATTTGTCAGACGAAAGTGTCCATAGGGATTTAAATGTTATACCAACATGGAACAAATGACATGATATCTAGGGCTGGTTATCATTTGAAATTTATCGCCAGGGCTTTATTACATTTAATAAACAGATGAAACAGGATTTTCTGCTTTCTTAAATGATCTGTCAATTACTTGCGCTCAAAAAGTAGCTACGGAGGTTCGATATCCAGTCAAATTTACTCCTGTAACTTAAGCTAACAAAGCTTTCATTACAAACACACAAGGGCGTTACATTGGTTGTAATGCCTGTGTGTGTGTATAGGGGGTTATCAAGATCACATTATCAAGATCACTGTAATGTTGTATGTGTTAGCTTTTGTTTATGTTCAAGGCCAGTATCTAGTACTCTTTATTATGAGGAGTACATTATGATTATACCTCTCACTGTAACTCAAAATACATGCCTTGTTACTCCCTTTTTAAAAATATAGAAATAAAAAAACATTGTATAGCCACCATCTCATTGATTGATAAATTGAATGACTTATACAGGAACATAATCCTTTATGTATCCATACTTAAATTTTACATTTAAAGATGGTAAAAGACATCAATCAATGACAGAGATCAATTCATCAAAGTTGCTGTTGTTGGCGACTCATTCATTTTTTTAATTTTCTAGTTTATCAGTAATGTTTCCACTCTCGACTCACAGCGCGAGACTGGGTCCACTTGATTACTATCCTGGCTGTTGCTGATAAAAGGCACAATAGTTTTGGCAAAAAAGAAAAGCCTTTGCGTTTTTTTCAGAATTTTCAACAAAGGCGGCCCGCCTTTGAGTTAGATAGGCAGGGAACTGCCTGACTGTTAAATATGCTTTGATAAACTGGAAGCAGATCCCTCCCTGTTGTCTGTTCCCATCCACAACACTGCTGATTACTTCCATCACCACTAATGCTACTAATTTCAAGCGCTGCAATGCTGTGATTTTGTAAAGAATATTTTTATGTATGGGTAACTTTGATTATTGGTCATATCCATCTCGTTGTCCTCTGAAGAATGAGCTGAATGAATTCCCCCAGCACAGAAACCAGGGCACATCTGTGCCAGAGCACAGCTTATCCCCTGGGAACCAACACATAATATCCAATGGCCTGTGTCTGTGTTTGTGTGTGTGTGTTTGTGTGTGTGTGTGTGTGTGTGTGTGTGTGTGTGTGTGGCTTCAAGCATGGCATATCAGACAGCCCTCTGCGCATATTATGACACAAGTCAGAAAAGACCAACCTCTTTCTTTTCCTCTCTCTCTCACAAACACATATCTAAACAAGCAAAGGGATACGGGGCTCAGCTGTTATATCGTGGTCTCTGGCAGGCTTTGTACTTGGGTTGAGGCTTCGAGCGGATTGCTTTTGAATTGAATGTGGCTCCTGTCCAATTCCCCGGTCCTCTGTGCCTCAGCCCGCCACCTGCCTGATAATACTCTCCCTCTCTCTCTGTCTCTCTCTCTCTCTCTGGAAGAACAGCAAACAATCTGCAGCTCTAGACAAATAGCACATCTGAAATTGTTTGATATCAGTCCCCACACCCCGCACCTCCACGCCTCTCCTCTTGTAATCAGTGGCAGATTTCCCTGCACCTTTTGTCTTCCTGATTTATCAAAACATATGGCTGTCAGAGAGATGCTAATACTCAGGAAAATTGGCTGTCATGAAAATAAATTTGGGATGATGGCATGTTATATCAGAAGGTAGGGAAAACATGATAATGGAAGAATTCACTTAAACACTCACAGTTATTATTCATGAATGTAAAATCAACTGCAAACTAACTTTATGACATATTGGTCACTTTTCTTGATCAGAAGTTACTGTTGGTGTGCAGATAACCTGTGGCAAAATCATCTTAAAAACCAGTGCTCATGTGATCAGGATCACCATGGCTTCTAAAGGTGTCAGTAGGTGTCAGTATTTAAGCGACGTGCTTCAAGGACAGACTATCTGAAAGTGTGTGCCTTTTGTGCTCTCTCGTAGACGTTCCTAGCTTAAATATGCGGCTGGTGGCCTAGGTAGCATGCATTGTTTTTGGCTGCTAAAATGCCTGAATATATATATTTGGACCCTCCCATGAATTGTGAGATTTCTGGTTATTTTGCTCCTATAACGTGTCTTCTTTAACACTGATATCATGAAAATGTGCATAGGGCCCAGAAATGTTATTTTTATTATACGATACTATACGAAATCCACCAAAATTGATCAAATGTTACCCTTTCTGAGTGACGTACAAGTTCCACAATATCTGGCATGAAGTAATAAGTAGGGTTGGGAACATCCTTTTCCTTCATATCTAGCTAGCTAGCTACCGAGCTATATCCATGAAAAGCAGCAACGAAAAAATGACAAAAATGGTGACAAGCTTGAGTGAGATTGACACAGCTGTACGGGTTATTGTAAGTCGAGTAAGTCTGTCTAATAACCAGGGCTGTACCTTTTTTTCAGATTTAATCGGATTTGGCTGTTCAATATGAATATTTGACTATTTGTTCCTTTTTTTTTTCATATAGACTATCAAGCAACGCTTTATTGAACTGCCAGATTTTTGAACGTGGTTTGGCGGGATGTTCAGGGTATATCGTATGAAGTTGCTGTGAGCTGTAAATTCACCACTTCTAAGCAGAAGGCAGAAGATAAAATTATCTCGGAGCTGACCGGACAAGGCCTCTCTTCCTCCGGGCAGCTGCCTCCGTCTCACTCAGACTCACCCTGGGTCCAGGTCCACAGCTGCCTGGACCCGTCGCAGACATCTTCACCGAGCAGACGGGACGACTTGACATTGTGGAATGATTTTACCCCGGACAGCAGCGTGAAAGCGAGGAGCGCTCACACTGACAGACAAAAAACAAAACAAAAAACAAGTGCTCGACTTGAAGAATCTCAGTCGACTGAGGGGACTTTCAGGTGGCAGCCCTAATAATAACTCTTAAATTGTAAGCCTATTTTTTAGATTGTCATGAAAAAAGCTCCCAGCAATGGCTACGGCAGCTTCCTTGCTAAGCAAAACAACCAGTCTAGGAGAAGTCAGAATGTACAAAGAAAAATAGAGCATAATTGTTTTTACTTATTCAGCAGCTTTTAATTATGTTACTGAAATCTTCAGCGCTCCTTTCACTGGTTCCTTGTAGCCATACATGTTCAGTTCAGACTGTTGTACAAGGTTGCCAGGAGGAGGTTGCACCAGCAGGTTGTGGTTTAGTCACACACACACACCAGTCTGTTGTCTGCTGTCTGTCTCCCCGTTCCAGCCGGCTCCTCTCTCTGCCTGGTCCTGCTTTTTCTTCCTTCCTGGCTGAATGAACTTCCCACACAAGTCAGGACTGCAGAGTCACTGCCTCCAAACTATTTAGAGACACTTCATGTTCTCCTGATCCTCATGCTTTCTATGAAAAACAGCAGTATCCATAACATTTTCTAGAGCACTTAGAGCCTTACACTCTGTTGTTTTGCCTGTATGTAAATTACTGTGAATAGTAGCGTTAACTAAAAGTTTAGTAGACATGTCTGAGAGTGAACAGCAGCAGCAGAGATTATGGCAGCAGTTTGACTCACTGCTGTTAGAATCATCATGGTAGAGCTCAAGTGTTTGCTCAAGGCGCTCATGATTTGTTGGACAAAAATCACACATATTGACAGGGCTACATCAATTTCAATTTCATATCAGCCCAAAACAGGATTCAGTTGTAAGGCAAGTCGATATTTCTTCCTCTAATGCACGATCAGGCTTTCCAAAGCAGGTGGGTGGACAAACAAAGCAGGGGCAAAGCAGAATGGAAATGTTTAACACACAGTCAGAAGTGCTATGTGCTTCTTTGAAACAAGTGTTGCTGACAAATCTGTCAAGCTGACTAGTCCCGCTGTCATCTTTTCTGTCAACGGGCTGCAAATTAAATAACAGAAATATGATAATTTAATCACAAAGGAGATGTGTTGATGAAGTTTCAGACTGACAGGGCCGTTGTTGTGAAAGTGACTGAAAAACCCTTTTCTTTGTTAGAAGATTTGAACATGATTTTTTCTTCCACCTAAAGTAAAGTCTACTGGTTTCCATTGAAATACCTGGAAACAATAAAAAAAAAAAAAAAATGTATTCTTTTTTTTTTTTTAGATCATTTTCACAGCATTAAGTTATAGGCAGATTGCTTGATCAAAAAATAACCAAGTTCAAGCCATGATGTGTTTTTGGAATTTGATGTCTGAAATAAGACAAGTCTCATTTTAGAGACTTGAATAAATAATTCAGTTTTACTCAGGCACATGGATTAAACACATTAATTCTTTGTTTGTGTCTTTCATGATTATAATAGTACCAATCATTGGTTCAGACTATAGTTTAAAGCTTCAGCCTGTGACCACTTTATCTCCTGTTGAAACCAGTGTTACAGTAACACATTATCTAATGGTTTGTCTAAATTATTATCACTGACAGTGATAATAAATATCACTGTCAGTTAAATAATTAAGATTAAGTGTACAAAGAAACATACTTACTTATATAATTCATATAATTTCATTTTTCTTTAACCTTCAATCAGAAAAAAAGAAAAAAGCTTTTTATTTTTTTCCTTTACTTTCAATCAGTTGATAAGATACATGAAAACTACTCTCCTATTTATATTTAACTAGCTTATTTTGTTTTTCAACTCCTTAGTTTACCTAATTTTTTTTGGGGGGTCTTTTTTCATTTGGACATTTATTCATTTGTCCATAGACGCTAGGCTAACTAAGCTTTGTATTTCCTTTCACACTTTAGTTTTTGTCAACTTCAAGGGTGTTGGAGAGTGTTCACATCTATAACATTCATATCCAGTGCAGGAACCACAACGTTTTTTTATACTCTTATACTTCAAATCCAATGTGCTGCAGTACAGAGCCAACACAGGAACAGCCAAAACTAAACAAAAAAAGACAGTACATAGTGGTGACATTGTATCGGGCTGCAATATATTATTTCTAATATTCTGTTCCACTTATGTAACATTAAAACATTGGAAACACTAGCAATATAATGCATTCCAATACAACAACGCCACTAACCACACCTAAAAATTAAAGCAAGCAACACCACTCTGACATATGTCAACAAAAAACAAATATTATTCCTCACAAAAAATACTGTACTTTTCTGTGTTTTCAACCTGTGAACTTTATCTTCAGTTTCTCTGTAGGCTATATAAAGCCTTGGTAGGTTCGGGAAATATATATATATATAAATATATATATATATATATATATTTATATAAATAATCAGTAAATAAGACTGAACTCTTAGTCTTGTTAGTTAATCCACTTAAATATCCAAAAACCATGAGTAGAAAGGATTAGAGTATTAGAAATTTGAGTCTTGCTAAACATGAATGAAAAAGAAGCTGGAAAATATAAAATGTTTTAATTTTTGGTTTCTTTTCTTTTTGTGTATGTGTTTGCTTGCACACCCTCCAGACTATCTGTCACAAGGTGTGGATCTGAGCGGCATTGAGGTGATTGAGAACGACTTGCTGCTGATCAGCAGAGCCAGGCTGGAGGTGGAAAACCAGGCCAAGAGACTGCTGGAACAGGGCATGGAGATCCAGGTACACACATAACACACAGACAAAAAAACACAACTATTTGCTTTTGGTCGCACTAGATTGTCCTGGGCCTGTTGTGCAGCTTGAACTTTGACCTCTGTGTTGAGAAGGGGCAAGCAAAGATAATTCTTTTTGAGATGATCTGGTCCATTATTCCCCTCACCTGTATGCTGATCTACCTCTGTTTTAGTTTGCTGTTGATGCAAAACTCAACACGTCCTTCATGTTTACCTGTTGTCTTAATAGATTTACAATAATATAGTAGTGTAGTCTTTGGTTTTGTGTTTTCATTTGGTGCTAAACTACTGTTAAAAAAACACTTCCTGCACAGATGTTTCACATTAAAATGATTAGCCATTATTATTGGTCAGGTCTTTAGACTCTGACATACAGTATCCAACTTTCCGCTTTATCGATTACCTGGTTTATTTTTATTTATATTCATTACATTATATTTATTAGCTGATCATTTAGCAGTTTTTGAATTATTTTTGGTATTTGCTGTGCACATACAGTGCCTTCCAGAATTATTGGCACCCCTAGAAGATCCTATCATAAAAATCTACCTGAAGTATATTTCCAGTCATATTTTACATTTTTAAGTTCACCTATTTGATTAGGAACTCTTAAGGGATCAACCATGACTTCCTCTTTCACTGGGGTATAAATATGAGGTGACACTGGCCAAACTCCCTTAGTCGGACTCCATTTCTAAGCTAACGTTAGCTAGTGTTGCACACTGTTGGTGCTGTAGGGGCCCTGAAGAGAGGCAAGGCACTCAGGAGCGCACATAATGTCACATCTTTTGGATTTTCCTGGAAAATCCGTCCCTAGTTCTTTACATAGAAATCAGTCCACAGGCTGTTATATTTTTACGTTACGTTACAATCCGTTCACACACAGGCGATACAAAGCGATTAATACATGTAAAATGTTACATATAGTACCTTCTTAAAGGTTGGATTTTTGTGAATATTTTGAATGGAAGATCACAAGGATAAACAATAAAGACTTCTTTTCGCATCTTGTTTTGCTAATTTTTACTTAAGCGTGCCAATAATTCTGGAGGACACTGACTTTCCTGTTCTCTGTATCAGACTATTAAAAAACAAATGAAGTAATTATGGCAGACATACACCTCTTATTTACCTTTGGCTTACTTTGAGGACTGTTCCTTCATGTAAATGCACTAGCCAAGTATATCTCACAAGCAGCTTTGTCATTCCACCCAGCTGTAATTTCTGTTCCCTGGGTGTTAAGATTGCATTTCAACTCCTTCAAGGGAGGAAATGGGTCACAGGAATTAAAGCACCCCTACAGCCTTGGAACATTTATACTCTTGGATTAATGAGTATCAATAATTAAAAAAAATATATAGTGTTTTGGCCAGAGTTTAGTTGAATTTTTGCTTTTGGGATTTTTGTTCATTGCAAAGATTTTTTTTCCAGACTGTGGTTAACATCTCATTGGACATCACAGATGCCCCTTTGTGTGTTCAATTTGATTCAATTTTTAAAAAATGTGTTAAGCTGTAGGTTCTGAGTAAAACAGAGGGACAACAGTAGAAGAAAGAAGAGCACTTTGTATATGTGTCGCCCTGTAAAATACATGTGAGAGAAGGGAACACATGTGAGCTCTGCTACCTTCATCTGCCCCAGAAAGCCTTGTTCTCAGGGGGGCAGTGCCCCATTAAAAAAATGTGTGTTCTTGCGTGTGTGTGTGTGTGTGTGTGTGACAGTCTGTTCACTGTCCATAATGACATGTCACCAGTGTCCATGAGAGTGTTGTAGCAGTGTTTCAGCTTGTGTGCTAGTGGTGCAGCCATGTTCGGCTTTGTTCTTCGTCGACATGGAGAGATGATAAAATGTTGATCAGGCTAGTGGTAGTGTGCAACACTCTGTCTCTTTCTACGACCAGGAGCACATGTCACGACATTCTGGGTCTTAACGTCACAGGACATCTCACATTTTCTAATTACACCTCTCAACATGCTGTCAAACAGCTTTCATTTCAATTTCTACCTATTGTGAAACGGTGAGGTTTGTGGACCATCCTGAAAGAGATGTTGCTGCTGAGTTTTTGTCATTTTAGGTGCTTTGATATTTGCACAGATCATGGATTTGATTTCCCTTCATGTTTATGCTTGCGTTAACTGAAAGCACAATCTTTCTTGTGGCCCAGAAAACTCAAAATCAATATTTTCTGTAACAATGTATCAAATGACAATGTGAAAACGTGACAATGTGAAAGGGGCCGCTGGTAGTGATGATGCTACAGAGAATTGTTATTACCCAAATCTGCAACGAGTTTCAGCTCATTGTTTTGTCTACCAGAAAAGGGAGGAAAAATGCCCTTTGAGCTGCCAGAGGACTTTTAATGTGAAACAATGTGGAGTTTGATTGATGGTAGCCAACACTGAACAAACAAACGGTACAACCAACAGGAATTAGAGAATGAAAGTAGTATTTCTGTTAAAAATAGGATCATAGAGCAGCAGAGTGGTGAGTATGACATAACTCTCTTGTTGTACTGATGGAATTAAATCTGTGGAAATGTAAATTATACTAAATTTATTAAGACAACATGTATAACAGCAGGAGCACTCCAGCAATTTAGCATTGCACTTTCATTAAAGAGGTACTCTTTAATGAAAGTCTGTCTCAGAATGTCTCCTGACCACACACTACGTAGCCACGAGGCCACGCCTCCTACAGTTGTTGTTCTTGAATTTGCTGGGAGAGAGGGTTCTAGCTGAATCTGAGGGTGGAGTTGTGCTTTAAGTTGGGATACTCACAAGAGACAGATTAAAAAAAGAATGGGTAGAAATAGAAGCAGCTGAGGCTGAGATATCCGTACTTTTAACCCAGCGTATGGATACAACTCCAAAAACACTGGATCCTACAATTCCCATAATGCAACTCAACAGCGTCTTATGTTAGACCCTCCCTGCTTGGTTAATGCCTACAACTTCCAAACTCCACATCCCAAGTTCATAACACCGGCCTTCTTTTAAAAATTTGAAGCCTCAAGCCCCATCCAAGATACCCCTGATGACATCATCTGGGGTATTATTTTAGACTTTAGAAAGCTCCCTTCAGAGCCAGACAAGACATAATACAACTGCTTTTAAAGGCTACACAGTACTCCTCATGATGAGTAAACTGAACTTCATGTGTAAAATCAGTGGAGTGCCCCTTTAACAGCAAATTACTAAAATGTGAGTAATTACACTTCTAAACCAGGTATAACTAGGAAAAGAGTTAGGATCTAATATTGTTCTGTTTCAATTAAAGGCCAGATTCTCCCTAAAGTTGAGGTAAATAAACTAAAATTTAAAGTTTGTACAGTTCTTGGACATTATTATGGGTGCGACTAAAGATTACTGAGCCAATTATTTTGTCGATTAATATCTATAAATACAGTAGCTTTCACAGAGCACATAGACCATGTTACCTCTCCAGGACCGCGACATGAATCCCTGAGGAGGGAAGACAGAAATGTGAAGGGGATTTAGAAAAATTGAGACAGATGAAAAGGGAAACTAAATATATTTGTGGAATGTGTTTTTTTTCTTCTGACATTTACAGTAGAAGGTTGGTATTTACCCCAATGGGGCTGATTAGAATATTGCCTCATGTGATTTATTTTGTTGTGACCTTTCAAAAGTGACAAATGGAACAGAATTACAAAAACATTGCATTTCAGAAAGATTGATGTAACAATGTTGTGACAATCTGTCACAAGGAATTCCTTAGTGAAACTGCTGCTGGACTGAGTGTTACGTTTTAGGGCGAACAGACTTCAGTGATTGCTTAAAAAAAAGTTTTAAAAACAGCTCCTAACTGTAATAAAGATGATTACCTACTGCAGTCATTTCTGAACCTGGGGCCTTTGGAGGATTTGAATTAGAATGATTTCCTGATTTTTAGCTTGTTTTTACTGAAAATGAAATGGAAATATTTCATAATGGTTGACTGTGACAGATTTCACAAAAGAGACCCGGCATAATTCATTCATTTATTTTCATTAGAAATGAGATCAAATCAAGACATAATTCAAATTCAAAATAGAAGTGGGGTATGAAATTTCATTTCCAAGTTTAGGTCTCCTAATTTGAAAATGAAAACGAAATGACCATCTTACATTCATTTTCATTATCATTATGGCATTATTAATATGTTATGCTTTGAAGTATACTTGATTTGGATTTTTGCAGTAATCACGCATTTTCAAACATGAAATCGCAGATGAATACTGGATTAAACATTTTCCCATTTTTTGTCACATCATGCATGAATGGATAATGAAATTTCAAGTTGATTAAATACCACACTTATCGAGCAAACACATCAAGACGCCAACTCTGGCAGTTTGGAAGTTTCACTTGCATCATTTGCACAACAAAGTTATTGTTCTACATAGTGTTATTTGAATAAAAATCAACTTTGCTCATTTTGTTACGTTCTCCCAGTATTGTTAATGGTTGTTTTATTAAATCAAATCAGTGTACACAGCGGGCATGATGTTCCACAGACCTCCTGTATCTCAAGAAAACCAGTGGCTGCCCTGCAAGCTGGGAAATAAAACTAAGGTTTTATAAAGGTTTTTGTCCCTGTGGTCATTGGGACCCTCAAAACCTTATCTTAACACTTGGTAAAATCAGCATAATGTACATTTCTGAAGCAGCAACAACAGAGTCAGGCCATACTCACCAATCAGCTGACCTGGTGTTTCTCTATTCAACAGAAATACCATTTACACTCACTAGTTCATTTGAATCACATCTACTTTGCAGTTTTTTTGTTCGGTGTTAAGCTTCTGTGAGAAAATACTTGACTCTCATGCAGATGTTTCACATTAAAAGCCTGCCTGGAAAGGGAGGGATTATGCCTTTTGAGCCACTTGAAGGCTTTTAATATAAAACATCTTTGCAGGAAGTGTTGAGTTAAAGTTGTAATCCTTAAGATTTCAGTCCTGGTGGATTTGGCGACACCTGTGGTTACTGGTGGTAGGCCTAACAGCAAGTGCGGTTTAATACTACAGGTCACAGAATTCTGGGGGCAGCAGTTCTGTGAGTAACTGTGATCTGATTTTATGCTGCATGCGGCATGAGTCTGCAAACAGCAAGGCACAGTGAAATGAGTTGGTTACCTTGCTGAGGAGTTAGAGGTGTGCAGCCTTTCGCCTGCAGCTTTTTATCTAACATCTCACTGTGGCTGCTCCTGACTCTTCAATTACACCCTGCAATATTTCAAACTGATCTGCTGTCGAAAAATATCCAAAATGGCCGTCTTGATTTGTAGACGCATATTTTTGATGAACGATAGCGGTCACTGGCAAACACATTGCATTTCCTGTCACCGCGTGTTTCGCCAGATAAATGCTTTTAATGTGAAGCTGCAACAGTAGGAAATGTTCAGTTTGCATTAGCAGTAACTTAATACAGCGTTTTGTTTTCCGGGAATGTTGCCACCGACACCCAGTTTGTAATACAGCAAATGCAAGGGCTTTCATCAGTGGACCATAGGCTCAGTCACCATTGTGTTACCTCATTTGGCGAAAGATAGTGACTTAACAGACATTTATTTAAATGAAAATCTTTTGAGATTATTACTTTAATTCACTGAATGAAAAAATGGGAAAGTACAAGCTGGTGGATTTGTGTGTGTGTGTGTGTGTGTTTGTGTGTGGAGGTGAAGGCAAAGACAGGTTAAACAGGTGTGTCAGAAGCTGATGGTAGAGTGTGAAGTAGCAGAAATACTGTGACTCCACAGTTCTCTCCAAAGCCACTGGTTTTACTCCTACGTCTAGACAATAATCTGTTTTTCCAAAATTAGATACATGCAATCTCTCTCTCTCTCTCTCTCTCTCTCTTACACAGAATCACACACACACACACACACACACACACACACACACACACACACACACACACACACTTCTCTCTCCCCTGTGTATTCCACCTTCAGTAGAAGTATTTTTATCCGGACTACTGCTAGAGTAGCCTTGACTAACAACTTCTGTCACTGCGCTATGTGTGTGGACATATGGGGCTCTAGAGACACACACACACACACACACACACATGTACTGCATACACACACAGCGACAGCTTCTTATATCAGCCCAGGAGAACGTTATGTAAGCAGTTGGAAATGGTTCCTGGGCTGTGTGGGAGCTTGTTTCACCTCAGCGCTCTGATTGTGCCAGCAGAGACCCTGTAGCCCATCTGTTGAGTGGGAGCTCAACTGACCCACGTAGAAAAACTCCTCTCCTCTCTTCTCCTCTTCTCTCCTCTATATGATTTTTTTTAGAAATATAAAGTTAATTAAGCCCATTGGCTAAAAGTTGAACCAATCAGTAACTTTGGGGAGTGTTCAGAAGATGTGACTCGCTGCCTCTCCAAACTCCCTTTAAATGAGCAACTATATAAAGCGGGCATTGGGGACCTAAATTGAAGCTTGATTTTGATTTTTTACAAGTGTTGTTGTATAGTTTAGCAGAAATATAACATTTTCGAAACACTGCCATGTTTTTCCAGTTTATAAATCAGACACAAAGACAGGGTATCTCCAGGTCTTGAAAGAAGTCTTAAAAAGCAAGAAAAAAAGAATAGATGAAAAGTTAAGAATGAAAAAAATACTCAAAAAAATCAAAATTGGGAGATACTAAATCAGAATTTACTATCTCATCATTTTGACTTGAAGGAATAGTTCAACCTTTTGGGAAATGTGCTAATTTGCTGTCTTGCCGAGAGTGAGATGAGAAGATTGAAGTCAGGAAGTGGTTGGCCTAGCTTAGCATAAAGACTGTAAGCAGTAAGTACGTAAGTCATTTTATTTATGTAGCAACTTTCAAGAGCGGAGACATCACAAAGTGCTTCACAAATGAAATACGATCACCAACATACATACAGACATAAAACACCATGAAATAGAAAAATTACACAAAGTATAAACAAATGGGTCATCAGCTGCTTTTTAAAAGTGTCCACAGTGTCAACAGATCTTCAGCCCAAAGGGAGAGAGTTCCACAGTTTAGGAGCCACAACCTCAAAAACACAGCCCCTTTAGTTTGAGGCCTAGATCGAGGAGCAACCAGCAGACCCTGATCAGAGGACCTTAGAGACCTGCTGGTAATATAGGGCAGCAGGTGGAAACAGCTAGCCTGTCCAGATTTAAAACATACACCTGCCAACACCTCTAAAGCTCACTGATTAACACGTTGTATGTCATTTGTTTAATCCGTAGACAAACAGAAATGTTGTGGTTTTACAGAGAATTATGTGCTGAAACCGTTTGTTGACGAACAGCAGTTTATCCATCCACCCAGTGCTTATGTGCAGCATCTCTGCTTGTTGCCTGGCAACTTTGTGGTGATGACAAGACTCTGCCTGGGCTGTTTTCCACCCAAGAAATAGTTTCAGCATGTAACTGCCCCTGAAACCACCACCATTTCCTCTTGTGTACAGGCTAAAGAAACCAGATACAACATGTTAACCAGTGAGCTTTAGAGGTGTTGGTAGGTGTATTTCTGAAGTTTGGACAGAGCCAGGCTAGCTGTTTCCCCCTGCTTCCAGTCTTTATGCTAAGCTAAGCTAATGGGCTCCAGCTTTACACTTAATGCACAGACATGAGATTGATATTGATCTTCTTGTTTAACTCTCGACAAGATACTGGATAAGCATATTCACATCCAAAATGTCAAACTATTATTTAAGTCCAAACTTTGACTTAATATCTCATGACGTTTACTTTGTGAGTCAAAATTTGGATGTAGTATCTCATCATTTTGACCTATCCGGTGTATTTTAATTTATTTTTGACTTTTCATCTTCTTTTTTCTTTTCCTGGTGGAAATAGGATTCCATAAAAGAAAATTCACCCTGGACTTTCTCAGACCTCAGTGAATAAAGTAAAGTGAGGTGGCTAAAAATGAAATAACAAAAGTAACAGTGTCAGTAAAATTGTGAGTGATGGAATACAGAAGTGAGATGCATCATTCTCCCAAGATCTGTCCAAATCCAGTGAGTTGTTAAATAAAAAAAGACTACTGTTTAAT
Organism: Macquaria ambigua; assembly: GCA_008360985.2. Classification (NCBI taxonomy): domain Eukaryota; kingdom Metazoa; phylum Chordata; class Actinopteri; order Centrarchiformes; family Percichthyidae; genus Macquaria; species Macquaria ambigua. The sequence goes on along the minus strand of VMKM01001989.1, from coordinate 29,162 downwards.
TGTGTGGAACAACAAAAGGTCTGCAACTCTTTTATTCTGACCATATTCAATTTACTATTATACAAAATGGAGAAAAGCAGATCACATTCACTCACATTGGAGAAGAAGAAACTAGTTTGGCACTTTTGCTAGAAAAATTACTCAATTGTTTAAGCAGCTATCAAAATAGTTGTAGATAAACTGATAACTGAGTCAGTGCAAAGTGCAGCTCTCTTCTCTTCTCTTCTCCTTGGTTTTTCTTGTCTTGACTTTGCCCTGCAACATTTTCACAGCTCTCTCTCTCATTAAATCGATGTAAGGTGTATTTTTAGCTGCCGCTGTCACCTCTGCACTCGCTGGCACACTGTGTGTGAAACTGCCAGACCCATTAAGTTGATTTCATTCTGTTAAAAACAGCACCACGGACAACTGCCAACTTCACTTCTCTCTCTCCCTCTGTCTTCCTCTCTGCTTTTGTCGGTCAGAATCCCACCCAGGTCGGCACGGCCCTGCAGGTCTTCTATAACCTGGGCAGTCTAAGAGGGACCATCAGCTCCGTAGTGGGGGGTTACAGGACCACCATACAGGACAACATCACTAGTGCTCTGGACATCAAGGGCCTGACACAGCCGGCCAACCTCAGAGGTAAGACCCAACGAGGATGTGGTTCATAAAGAAGTTTTGCTTATACACACACAGAGACATTCGCGCACTGGATACATTGTCCTCATTTCTAGAAGATGAAAGACAATGGCATTTTATGATTTGACCTAGTTCTTGAGTTGGCTTGATCCAAAATAGATTATTACCACAGAGAATAGTCAGTTCTGGCTGCTGGAGGGCATGTGTTATTTCCATGGCTCCGATGTAGAGGCCACATCATCTTTCTAATTAATGCACACAGTACTTTCATATAACCAGCCTTGATTGAGCCAGGGATTCTTCCTCTCTAATTTTCAGGACATTTTCTTAATATTTATATCACTTCATAAGATGACAAAAAGACAAAAAAAAGACAAAAGTCTTGAAAGATAAGTCTGGTGATACTCAATATTTCTCTTATTGTCACCAAATCATAAAAAGACCCAAACCAACCCTGAATGTATCTACTACCAACCATTGTGTGTGTATCACAGCCTGATATCTCTTCTTCCTCTGTGTTAAAAACACATCAGTGAGCCACACTGTTGTTCCTTCATTACCATGAACACACACACTGTAGTTTATTTGGACTCAGTCCCACACACACCTGCTGCTCCAATCCGCCACTGAAAATAGTCCCCAACAAATGCACTATTTCCTCCTGTTTGAGTAACGTTTGCTAAAAACTACAGTGAGCAGCTGTTTTAGAGTCATTTAAAAAATGAAAGTATATATTTGTGACATGTTTTTAAAGATTTACGTCTTCAGTAGGAACCAGTGGGCTTGGAGCTGAGAGCCACAGACAGAGTAGGGAAGTCAGAAAGTATTGAGAGACGAACTAACACGTTGTTGGTTTTGACAATAAGAAAAATGTAAATCTGAAATTAGCAATCGAATAAGTGTATCATGGTCTTCAGAAAATCTTAAGATAGGCATGTCAGAAAAGCTCCTCTTATTGGCTCCTGTATTTGTACTAACAATCCTAAATGATTGTCTGTATTAGCTGTTTGGCTGGGAAATAATGGGATGGTGGTACTGATTTCACAGGAATAATATCAAAAAGCTTACACGTAGTGGATTTCTCCCCCAGGTGCACCTGGCCGAGCAGTGCTGCCCACACCAGGCAACACGGCAGCTTTCCGCGCTGCTCTGTGGACCAACCTGGAGAAACTGATGGACCAGATATGTGCTGCGTGCAGACAGGTACGCAGCTACCTGAGACTACTAACTCACTGTACAGCCAGAGTGTTGAATTACACATTAAAAACCCAAATGGAGGCAGTCAGTAGGACTGATGAATTAATATGAAGTTTTCTTTGCTGCGTATTTTCCAGGTGCAACATCTGCAGAAGGTCCTGATGAAGAAGAGAGACCCTGTCACTCATGTGTGCTTCATTGATGAGATCATCAAGGTGGGTGGGCACCACTGCTCTGGTTTTGGGATAAAAGTAATAATTATAGCTGCAATCAGGACAGCAGTGACAGTCTGGCCATGTAGTTAAAACAGAAAATAAAGGTTTTGATATGAATGCATAAACAAGGTGGCAAATCTTTTAGTATTAACTGGTTTTTAATTTAAAATAAAAAACATAGATACATAGAAATATAGATAAAGAAAAGGTTGCTTTCACATTTTAGAGTGCATTTTTTAGACATAGGAAGGCATTTTATAAACTCAGTTTCTGTTCATTTTTTGTGATATTAAAAGGGAACTTTTAAAAGTCTGTTTCCAGGTGTTGGGGAGTACAACTGCATGTGTGAAAAAAGTAGTTTAAAGCCTTTAATGCCTCCAGATGGAGCAGTGACTCAATTAATGTCACTTGAGTGATGTCACTTGAGTCAGCATTGGTCGAGGCTGAAGACTACGAGTTTGAAAATGAAAACAATCTGTTGGTGTGGAGTTAGAAAGGAGCGAGCTTACCAGACCTCTGTAGCCCGCTGCTCATCTCTGCTGCAGGCTAGAGGCTCCAGGCTACATTAGCTGCTACTAGCATAACACCCCCCAATCTCTGGCCAAACTGTTGGCAGTCCAGTTGCTTTGTGGAATAAAGGAACATGTGGAATAAAATAAAACGATATCTCCGGTTCTGCTGCATCGATTTGGATCCTTTTTGGGGGGTTTTTAAACTGTCAGTCATTAGTTTGAAAGTATTGGATAGCAGCGTTAAATACTCAATAATCAAAGAAAAGAATTTCCAACTTAGCAAATTGATCACAAAATCTAAATACAAAACTAAGTCATGATCTTTTAAGTAGGAAATTGCCTCTTGGTGTTATTATCCCCCTGCTGCAGCTTAGCAAGGAAACACTGCCCAGGGGAACAGAAGGAGATTCCATATTGATTTGGCTAACTCAGACTGTTGAAGCCTAAAGCTTCAGCTGAAATCAAGAGTGTGGATCCATATTTTACATTAGAATTGTGTAAGAAGAGGCTCACCTCATATCCAGAGTGAACTGGAGGAGTGATTACCACAGCCAACAATTCTGTCAGTGAACATATGGATTAAGATAGACTTGAAAAAATCTTAAAGGCAATGTAGAGCCATTTGCGGTAAGATATATAAAAATTATGAACTTAGTTTTACAATTTTGTTATGTGTTCTACTCTGTTGTGAATGGGAAGGCAGTTCTATTGCTAAAAGCAAGCAAGAAGGAAAGGAAAGAAGATGGCAAGAAAGGAAGTGGCAGAACAGCTGGCCACCAGCCCTCGGGGCCAGGTCACTTACATAGTAGTGGCAGTATCAATAGTAATCATGGCAGTCATTAATACATCATCATGGCCATCATCAGCATCTCACTGTCTTACCTCCACAGAAACCTAGATGTACAAATCAGAGCGGGAGACTGTTACTATGGAAACAAAGCTCTCACTAATTACCCAGAGATGGAGGTGTGAGTTGGAGACCTAATGACATGTCTAAATGCAAGGCTCCTCAGCAGTGCAGCTGCATATGACTCTTCACTGTCATGGACAGACCAATGACTGAACAGACACATGGTTCTGCTGTCAGCAGTCACATCTTAGAGTAGCTGCGTCCAAATAAATAGAATTACAAAGGAGAAGGAGATACAGAGAAGCATTCAGATACCCGAGATGTGGATTGTGACAAATGAGCTGTAACTCATTATGAGGAAGATAGTATTTAGTATAATATAATCGGTTGTGTAGTGGAGCGTAAACACACAAACCCTCAACTTCCCTCATCACCAGGGCTTTTTTCTGCATAGTTACACAGGTTAGTTCGCTCTGTTGCACTTTATTTTCTAAGTTCTGGGATCACTTGTTTTGTCCTCTCCTCAATCATGGTTTCTTCATGTGATAGCAATTAACTCACCACCCACTCGTTCTACTGGGAGAGATAAACAAACTCTTCTGCTTTGAAAGCCAGTGAAAGGAGCAGAGCAATCCACACTTTTATTTCCTCCAGGTTTGATTATTGTAACTCCCCTCATCCAGCTCTCAGCAAGAGAAATATCTCCTTCTGTTGCCAAGCTATTAATACGCTCCAAGAGATAAGACTGTGTTACTCCAGTCCCTGCTGCCAGGCTCTGCTTCCCTGTCATTCTTACAATTGATTTTCAGATGTTGATGCTGGTTTTTAGACCTTAGTGTGATCAGGTTTCTGCTTACATCTCTGATTTCTTAAGCCCCTACAAGTCTAAATGCTGCTTGAGATCTTGCTTGCTCACATTCAGTAGGTCCATTTAAGAAAGAAAAACAGAGTCACAGAGGGAAAAGTGAAGTTGCAGGCAGTGGGGATGTGAGGAGGAGAGGTGAGACAGCTGGGCAGCAGACCTGCAGCAGGCTTCTCTAATGGAGGATTAGAGGAGAATACACAGACACACATGTCCAATACCATTAGACAATTAAAGCCCTTTCCTTAGTCAGGCTCTGTGTGTTGAACTGTGAGTGTGTTCGAGCCTATCAGACAGCACTTCCTGCTCTTTTTCTTCTCTGTTACTAGTTACACACAACAGTTTTTCACACACTTTGAGTTTGGTCTGTCTAACATTCATGCAGATGGCTGACTGCCTCAGTGATAGCAGTACTGATAATGATATATGATCGATAATAACCATTGTAATGACTTAACTAAATATTGTGATAACAATTATTATTCAGGATTATTTGTCTGAAAGTATTATTTGATTGCACTTTTTCACATCAACACAGATTTCAGTTAGTACACAAAAAAGCTGTTTTCTAGAGTATTCACTCCAGCTATTATTGTTGTATAATATTCAAATAATAAATAGTCACTGAGACCAAATTTCAGTTTGGTCTATAACACAATTGTTTAACTCAAAAACTCCAAAATGCTGTGTTTCTCTGCCTGTATCTCCATCCTAACTGCCAATTTCCTCATTCATATCTCTGTAGTGCATTCAGATGTTTAGATCAGTCTCGAGTCTCTTGTCAGTCCCAGGTCTAAATGTAGAATAATGCAAGTGCAGGACTATGAGGAATCTCAAGCAATAGTAACAGGTGTGTGTAGCCAACTGATGGGTAAACAGTCTCATCAGTGCAGGTACAAAAAGGATCAATTTATTACATTTCCAAAAGTGTGAAACATGTGAAAGAAGATTGAATGTTTGTTCACAGGACCACCATCAGCACAACTTACAGATAATGTCATTTTAGAAACTTAAAGAGGTACTGCACACTTAAACGTGTTTGTTGTTGTTCCCTCACTCGTCGCATTTTTTAAAATTTGCTGGGAGAGAGGGTTCTAGCTGAATCTGAGTGTGGAGTTACACTTTAAATGGGCAATCAGACAAACAGCAATGGCTGATCAGGAAAGAGATGCTAAGAATGACAAGGTGTTTCCCACCAACTCGCCTACAAGGACACCCAATAATCAATGTGTTTCTTCTCTGTCTGCCTGATAACAGGATGGTCAGCCTGATATCCTCTACACCTTCTGGAATGATGTAACCAACACACTCACTGAGGAGTTCCACAGAGCAACTGAAGGTAAGACTGCTCAGTCTCCGCTACAACTACCAGTTTAAGAGGACGCTGATAGTCTAAATGTCAAAGGTGCTTATTCAAAGCAAAGATGAACTACTCAAAGAGTGTAAGTCTTCAGGTTTCTCTCAGACAGACAGTCAGTAGATAGCTGCTGCTGCAGCAGCAGCACAAACAACTAGTGGGAGGCTTCATTTAGGCAGCCATAATCATCAGGCTGTAACAAGAGATCAGTTAACAGCAGGGAATCAATGGGGCTGCAAGTAATAAACAGCCTGTTGCTCATGGAGCTATCAGAGCACTCAGCAGCCTCATATTGAACTACTGTTGGCCTGTGCTGCAGCTTTGCTTTGTATGAAGTCACTGCATCAAAACACCATGATAATTCTGACTTGGACAAAACTATCAAATCAAATTGGTCAGGATGGGTGACAGATTATTAAGTTTTTTAAGTCACACAGTAGCAGAGAATAGAAACCAACGGCTGCCTGGTTCATAGCAATTAGTCTGAAAACATACAGTGTGCTGCAGACATCCACAATATACTGTAGGTTTCAAATGTTAATGCAGTTTTCCGTATGTTTTTTGTTTAGGCCTATATTATTTCTTATAATTAGACTGCACAATTCTGGACAAACTGAGAATCCTAATTTTTTACCACTGTTCCTAAAAAAAGCTTTCACCGTATTTTACTCCGTTGTCTCTCTCTCACACGCTAGATTTATTTATATCAATGTCCTGCCCCTCTCCCTGTGCACAGTTTGTCACGTGGGGTAACACACACTTTAAGAGTGTTTAGCAGTTTAGCAGTGGATCTCCCTGCTAATACAAACATGGCAGAATCTTTGTCACATAAAAATGAGATTGTACAGAGGCCTGAATCTTTTTTAGATTAATCGTGCAGCCCTAGTTTATAACGGGAATTTAAGAGAGAGAGTAAAAGTCCGATTTATTTGAAGCCCATACACAAATGGACAAAATAGCACAGAGTTTGGCTGCTGAGGTAGAGGCTGCTTGAAGATGTGGTACTTGTGAGATGTGTACCCTGGATTTTGGAACTTCTGCAGAGATATGTCTGACATTGAGTTCTTCAGTTGTTTGAAAAATAAGAATCAGAATCGGATTTATTGCCAAGTAGGTTTTCACATACAAGGAATTTGCTTTGGTATATTGGTGCATAAATAAGCATAGTAGAGAAAAAAATTAAAGCAAATAAAAAGCAAGTCAAGAATACAAATGGAAAATAGAAAAATGTGCAATAAAAATATGAAGAAAAATTATAAAATAAGAAAGAACTGTACAATTTATCAAATATGAAACAAGAAACAATGTGAACAAACAAAGTGAAACAAATATGCTTCACTTTTATGCGATACAGCTTACTACAACAGCCAAGTAACTGCTTGCATTTAATTCACGCTTTACACATGTAACTGCGTGTAAAACATCCTGGGTTAAAATAGGACTGCACACACTGTCTTCCCTGCTACTATTTGAATACCTGCTTTTATATAAGAATGTACAGTGTATGTGATTTTAATGAGAAATCATCTCTATGTACACATTTATTTCAGTAATCTTCACTGACCCCTTGTGAGGCTGGCATAAATACATACAGGAAACATACAAAACGTAAATGTCATGAGAACAAAAACTGACATTTTGCCAATATTTCTATAAATTACTGAAGCTCTGGAGCTAACTAACCAAGTCTGATTAACATGATCTAAAATAGATGAAATGGGAGAGTATTTATACGTCTTCCTACTCAAGACATGAAAATATCTGCTAAGGCTGCCTGTGTGAATCGAATGTTAGCTCATAGCTCTTGTACTTGGAGGATACAATACTTTCCTCCAATTTAATAACATGCGGTGCCAAAAAACGGTTGAGACATGTTGGTTATTTTGAATCCACGGATTCCAACAACTTTTTCTTTTAAGTCCAACATGAAAACAAGCGTAGAGAGTGTGCATCCCAAAGTGAAGTCAGTAATTGCAGCACACAGGCATCAATACGACAAATTGATCATTTTGAAGCAAAGTGCTTTTCGGGAATTGGAACAATTTGGAGCTGGTTCTAAATGGGAGCTGATTGTTGTTTCACCTCCCTAATCACCCCTCTCTTGTTCCTCCAGCTCACCAGAGTCTCTCTACAGTTAATTGTGAAATAAAGCAACAAATGAAATGCCATTCCTCCCTTGAAAAAAAAGTAAAAGCATAAAGAAATAAATGAACAGTGGGTGTATGAGTGAATCTTTGTAAGAGTAGGACTCACAAAAAAAGACTTAATTATGCTAACAATAACGTCTCGTTCGCTCTCTCTCTCTCTCTCTGTCTCACTCACACACACACACACACACACACACACACACACACACAGATCATATGGAGGCGTTTCAGTAGAGAATTCTGATTACAAGGAATAACAAAGTGAGAACAGGAGAGGTGGACTTGGCTGCTTGCTAATATTCTTGGCTTCAAACTCACACTGTACAGTTTCTGTTATGTGTGTGTGTGTGTGTGTGTGTGTGTGTTTGTGTGAGTGATGAAGATATTCTGGAACAAAAATAAATAAGGAAGGGTGAGGTGCTTGTTAATATGCGAGTAATATAGAGGCATGTTTGTATAAGCCTTTATATTACTAATTGTCCTCAATTTCCCTTTTCTTCTTCTTCTTCTTCTTTTCCTTTTTCCTTTTCATGTATTGTCTGTGTATCACAGCCTGATATCTCTTCTTCCTCTGTGCCATAAAAAAACTATTAAAAACACATCAATGAGCCACACTGTTGTTCCTTCATCACCATGAACACACACACTGTAGTTTATTTGGACTCAATCCCACATACACCGTCCTGCTGCCCCAAAAACTCACTAGAGCACCAAATGTAGATTCATCCGCCGCTGAAAATAGTCCCCAACAAACACACTATTTCCTCCTGTTGTAGTATGTTTGCTAAAAAGGGTTTTAGGAAATGACTGAACCTTTCTTTAAAAATGAAACTATGTATTTGAGCCGTTTTTAAAATATTTACATCTCCAGTAGGAACCAGTGGGGGTATTCCACCGATTTAGCATTGCACTCCTAAAACACTCTTTTTAAAAAAAGGATCCGAATCGATGCAGCAGAACCAGAGATACCGTCTTTTTTATTCCATGCATTCTTCTTCCTTGTCAAAACCTGGAGCCTACAATACCCACAATGCAACTCGACCTTTGTGGTTTGGTCAGAGATTGGGGTGTGTTATGCTAGTAGCGGTTAATGTAGCCTGGAGACTGCAGCAGAGATGATCAGCAGGCTACAGAGCTCTGGTAAGCTCACCTCACCAACAGATCGTTTTCATTTTCAAACTCATAGTCTTCAGCCCCAACCGACGCTGACTCAAGTGACATCACTTGAGGTAATTTATCAGACTTCACACTGCTTCCTCTGGGGACACTAAAGGCTTTCTCCACATATGTAGTAGTACTCCTCAACACCTGGAAACAGATTTTGATGTGTAAAATCGGTGGAGTCCCTCCCGCCTTTAAAAGAGGCCAACATATTGTTGGTTTTGGTCTTATCATGGGATTTGTTGACTGTAAGAAAAATACAGATTAGCCTCTGTGCTTTTTCATTTGATATGTAGGTTTCATGATGTCAACTAAATGACTCACAATGAGAATGCATTTTTTCAAGAAACAAGGAATTACTTCTAGATGACATTTTAAGTGGCCCACTGATGTAATGGGGGGATGTAATGCTGAGTGACAATGAAGCTTTTGCTTCCAACATCAAGCCTGTATCCTCCTGTCATGTTTCCACAAATCCTCTCTCTGAGTCGTCATCATCTTGTATCAGAGCTCTGCTTGTTACCTCTTTCCTCTTTCTACCTCCTCCTCTCCTCCCTTGCTGTTGGATTTGGATACAATGATTACTCCCTCTCTGAATATCTATCAGTCTTTCTCAAGCCAACCTCCTCCAGCTTCACTTGTCTTTATTCTTGTGTTAAACCCCCACCTGTTAAGCTGCAGGTCATTCACCCTACATGGGGAAGTTAAAGTGTCACAGCATCAGTAAAAGATCAGTAACTTATTTAGATTAGAAAATGAATATACACAATAAGGAGCATGCGGTAGAATGTATCATACTATGTACGAATGTAGAAGCTATATAAGTGTTCTTTTTCTCTTTCTCACCTTTCTATATCTCCATCACTGTGCCGTAGGACATACTGTCAGATCTTCTGAGAGGAAACGTTCTGTCCACTTCTCACTTATTTCCAGCCATATTTCTCCCCTCCCTGTGCCCCCATTCTGTGCTGGTAAAGCTTTCTTTCTTACCAGTTTTTTTTTAAATTAAGGCAGCCCTTTTTCCGTAAGCCTACACCTTCAGGGCCTCTGAGCATTATAGAATCAGAGAAAAAATATAGAAAGAAAAAAAGTATAACTATCACAATAAAGTTTGTATTTTATTTTATGAATGTGGATATGTTAGCGCTCAGCGTTCTTTGGCTGCTAATTCTTGATCAACTTGAATAGTTCGACATTTTAGGAAAAATGCTTATTCACATTCAGTCTGACGGGGAGATGAGAAGATCCTGTCTTTGTTAAGTACAGAGCTGGAGTCAGGGTGTGGTTAGCCTAGCTTAGCATAAACACTGGAAGCAGAGGTGTTTGTAGGCATGTTTTTTTTAACTTTGGACAGAGGCCACGGTAGCTGTTTCCCCATGCTTCCAGTCTTTATGCTAAGCTAGGCTTACCATGTCCTGACTCCAGCTCCATACATAATAACGCACTCACTCTGAAAGAAAGAGAATAAAAATATTTCCCAAAATATTCAACTTTACCTTTAAAATCTCCACATATTTCACCCAGTTTTGTTTGGAAAAGCAATGAGGGGCTTTCTAACCATACTGTTGGCTACAGATAGATCAAAGCAAACCTTTTTCAAGTGTCATTACGTTGAAAGACCAGCTGTGATCATGTAATAGTTACTGTTGTAAAAATGTGATGATTTCCTTAAGAGATGGACTATCTTTAATGTCTATAGGAGCCCTTATCAAACTGTCTGACTCTGGTGAGGATTTATCCTGTATTAGAAATTGTCTACAGGCTGTATAATAAGCTCTAATCACAGATTCACTCTTCGTTCTCCTCAGAATAATCACATGCTTTCTCACTGCCTGCTTGTGTCTTTGTTCTCTCTAGCCTCGTCCTTCCTGAAGCAGGCGTTTGAAGGAGAGTATCCTAAGCTGCTGCGACTGTACAACGAGCTGTGGCGCCGCCTGCAGCAGTACAGCGCCAGCCTGCAGCAGTACAGCGCCAGCCTGCAGGGGGCGCTAACAAGCAGCGGAGGCATGGACGCTTCTCTTGACATCACCGCCACGGAGACGGACAGTCAGGACCTCTTCACACACGGAAAACAGGACTACAAGTAAGCAGACCCAAAGACAGCAACACTATCAGAGTCCCTTCAGTGTGTGATCACACCTACGGGCTGTTTTGTTTGGTGTGAAAACCAAAAGTTTATTTTGGAGCATATTTGTGTTTTGTTACAAGTTGAGTTACAAGTGAACAAGCACCTCTGAACTTGAAAAGGCTTGTAAGTTTTGGTCGCCTGCGATCCTGCCAGGTTGGAGGTTTTTGCAGCATGGAATCAAAACACATCCAGTGTCAGTCCCTGTAACTAACTGTCTGTTTTATATTGTGTGACACTGCACCTGTCACTGATTGTGAAACAGTAACGTTAACTGAGTAGCTGACTCTATGTAGATTTAGCATGTTCCTCTTAGTTTTAGTGTTTACATGTTTGGGGCAAAAAATAGAAAATAACTCAAAGCTTTCAGACATTAAAATACAGATGTAATAATATAGGTTATTATATTGTTATTGTTAAAGGAATATTATTATTGCACCATCACTTAAAAATATGTTGCACCCCTTAGAAAGAGGTAATTACTAGTTATATTTAACAATGTGGCAGAATTATTATGGGAACATTTCATTGTAATTTGAGGGACATTTTGCTGCACATTAACAAGTTACAACAGAATGAGTTTCTGCAGGGCAGCTAAATGTATACATTCCCAGCCAAGAGCTCTCCTTCCTACTGGCTGACTCTGTTAGAGAGAGTCGGATGTGTGGAGATAAGGATGCACTGATCCAGTACACTTGAGCTTATTAAACAGATAGAGTATCTGCCAGACAAGACTCATCTACTAGGCCTGGCCAATAAAATGATAGCGATATGTACCGGCGATAGACACTTCATCAATAGCAATAAGAAAATTGTTTGATAGTTTCACTTAAATGCATTCAATGCAAATCGCCATGAAAGCACATAACGAATACACCCAGGCTCACAAAAACACAGCCTGTCACATCCCTTGATAATGGAGCTGCTACACGCAAACAGCCAATCATTTAACAGGTGTGTAGTTTGGTTGCACCATCGACATGTGACACAACAACAGAAAATGAGTGCAGACGGTGAGAAGGAAAGTGTTAATAAAAAAAGGGACAGGTCAGCTCACCAGCATGGCAAATTCAGAGTCAGGTGGTAAAATTCAACCTTTTTTCTCCCGGCCTTTATTAAAAATAGGTCATTAAAAATGACCAATAATTATCGATATCGACTGAAATGAAACAGCTATATCTCCCAGCCCTATGATCTACATTAAATCCTGTTTCTTAGTCATTATAAAACTGTTACTAATTTACAAAGTTTTATAAATAGCTTTATAAATTGTGTCACGTTACGCAAAGAACAACCAGTCAGGGAGAGCTTGTATCTGACTGGCACTCAGTGTGTGCAGAAACCCTATTAAGGAGCGGTGCATCTGTACTAGCAGAGACGTGTATGAAAAGAAGTTAGTGAAATGGAGCAGTGCAGGAGCACAGAGGGAGGAGAGCCTGAGGAACAAAGGAATGATGTAACAGGTGCATGGAGAGGGAGTGAAGACATGACGGAAACCAAGTCCTTTCTTGTATGAGCGCTAATGGACAGGAGCATGTGCACAGACGCTTGTGAGCACACGCATGCGTTCCGTAACAGGACACACCAGTCAGTCAGGCTGCTGGCTAAAAGCGATAAACACAGCTGAAGGAAAAAAACGCACTTGCATGGGAAACTGTTTAAATGCAGCACGTCAGAAACACATTTGAGCCTCACAGAGGAAAAGATGTCTGCAGGGTTTACAGCTTTCAAAGAGTTGTTTCCTTTAGTTCTGTTAAGCTCTGATACTTCACAACTATACACTGCACTGTTTGAACATTTTCCCTTAATGTCCTCTATCACAGTGATATACAGTCATGAGATCATGATGGTGAATCCAGTGCACACATACACACACTGAATAGTAATAGGATGAGACACAGTGGCATTTTGTTTCCATTTATGTCTGCAGTTTAAGTGCTCCATTAATAAATGTCAGCACAGATATTTTAGCCAATTAGAGGATATTATATGTCAATATGAGACAGTAAGTAGATTGTGGGTTTCATAATAACATGATAGATTTGAAATGTTAGGGCTGCCTTACAGTAAAGTGATGATAATTTCTGATGTTACTGCCTGTTGTGGCTGAGAGAAAGGAACAGCCACCACATCCATGTTACTAATAATGCTTTCACCAGCATTTCTTCTGAACGCATCAATTGTGTATGTACATTCTGCGTCTTTCTTGATTTTGTGTCTATCTTTTGTGTGTGTGTGCAGCCCAGAGAAGGCTCTGAAGGACTCTCTGCAGCCGTACGAGGCAGCCTACCTCTCCAAGTCCCTCTCTCGTCTGTTTGATCCTATCAACCTCGTGTTCCCTATGGGTGGCCGCAACCCGCCCTCCAACGATGAGCTGGACAGCATCATCAAGACCATCAGCAGGCAAGTACACTTCATGCCTTACAGCAAAGACCCAGTGGAAGTGACAAAGTCATTCTGCGCTGCCTCTGCCACTTCTTGTTGCTTGACAGTGTGTTGATATGTTTGAAGGCTGTTCATTTCTCCTACAAGACATGCCAGTCACTCAAGCATTTATAAAATACTATTGATTCATTAACAGATAGAATGTTGCAAAAACTCACTGGTTGATAGGCAGTGGTCTTAGCGACTTTTAAGATGGGAAAAAAAAAACAATGTCAGGTGGGTGTAAAGTAACACAAGATGTGATTTATTCCGACAGAGAGAGATGTCTCCCATTAAATTCAGTACAAACCTAATCAAATCCTAGATGCTTCAGGATTTCTTCCTTGCTCCCTGACTGAAGAGCTGATCAGCAGCAGTGTGCTTAGCTTAGTGCTGCCACTGGTGGCTGAAAGATGTATGAATTACACTACTGTTTTAATAACTAGTATTACAGCAATATATGGTAGCCTCCAGAGGTTGCTATCCAGGACCTGCATATGTAGTACGACAGTGAATAAGCAGCCCGCGGCTAAAAATGCTCTGTCCGCTATCTGCTCAGCAAACAGCAGATAGACACAGTTAGAGTCTAGTTGGTGGACATAGTGGAGCATTTAGCAGCTAAAGAGCCAGACATTTCCCTCAGGAAGCAACAGTTTACTTACAAGTTCAACATATCAACTTAAAAGGTGCTGATATGTCACTGTTGTGTTCACTACTTGTCAAAAAATTGATTGCAGATTTAAATTCTCATTATGCTTCAAACAAACTAGTTTGTTCATCCGGGCACGTCTAAAGGCCAGTTCAGACCAAAGATTCGGGACGAGACGAAACCGTTTTAGAACGTTGCAGGAAAAGTTGCAGCGGTGTGAACTGGCCCGTCTCAGCTCGACTCAAGCCGGCTGATGGCGTCGCCTGCGACTCAGCTTGTCAAGTAGCCAGTGGCTGGTTTTAGAACTTGTAATGTGTGTAATGTCATACACAGTACGTATGAAGAAACGACAGATGCTGAATTACTGCTTTAGCTTCTCCTCACTGATACAGTTATACAGTTAAAATGTCAACCATAGCTGAGTTTAACAGACTTCATCTCAAATTTAAATAGGAGCACTTTTCAACACTCATTAGCAAATGTCAAACCCAGAAAATGTCACAGTGACACCAAAAACAGTATGGTAGAGACACACTTCAAAAACATAGTGTTGTTTCCCAGGAAAATGTTTTCTCTACCAGCTGATGTTAATAAATCTGTGAGTATCAGCATGTCATTCTAAAACATGAAACTTTCTGCATTGTTAACAGTGAAATGAGCTTTTTTTTTCAATAACTTGACATTATACATATTGCTGTCAGGACCATTTTATAACCATTTTATAACAAATGTATTGATTTATATTCAACATTTTGATCTTTCTCTGTTTGTCTTCATGATCCTACCAAAAACTACATCCTCACTCTCTGCCTTACCTGCACACACACACACACACACACACACACACACACACACACACACATATTTAAAAAACATATGAGCTGAATCATTTATGCACCCAAGCTACAGTTTAACTGCAAACACACCACTTGTATCTGATAATTAGCCAGGTTATATTATATTAATGGAATGGGAAATCTGTCTAATTGATTCGGTTGTTTGTTTGTTTGCAGTGAGCTGAATGTAGCATCCGTAGATCCAAACCTGTCTCTGGCTGTGGCCAAGAACGCTGCCAAGACCGTCCAACTCTTCTGTGTCAAGTCTGAACAGCTGGTGTGTACAGCATCTCGTGCGCGCGCGCGCGCGCGCGTGTGTGTGTGTTGGTGCTATTCTAAAATTCTTAATGAAAAGGTTTTCTGTTTCATATCTGTATTTTTCACTGTATAACACAGTGAAATAGTTCAAAATGATCGATAAATCAACAAAAAGTGATTAATTGCAATTGCTTCTATTGTGTGTATCCTGTATTGTGTCTATATACGACACACTACCTGTCAGTCAGTCACTCCTCCCTCTGTCTGCAGCTGTGTACTCAGGGGGATGCCAGTCAGGTGATTGGTCCATTAACAGAGGGCCAAAGGAGGAACCTTGCTGTGGTCAACTCCCTGTACCGCCTGCAGCAGGCTGTCGCCAAGGTACGAGGCTAATATAAATACTGTCTGTCTGGCTGGCTGTCTGCTGAACAAATAAAGTCACCAACCAGTAATAATTGTAGTTGATTTTAATGTCAAGTTTGCTTTGCCACTGAATAAAGTGGATGTAAAAATGTACGTGTTCATCTTAGTCTTGACCCTGGATCACAGATAAATATACAAGATCCATTAGCCTCCAGAGAAACCTAAGCTGCCTCCTCCAGTAAACACTCCTTACCTCTCCTCTACAATTTCACATTGCCTTGATTTCAGCATTTTGTTTTCTTCAACATGTTGTTGAGCTTTAAACTAAATGATATAACTGTACCGTGATGAAACACATCAATGCTGGTGTTAGTATTAACATTTCTTACAAAATGTAGAAAAATTACATTTTTATTCCTCCAGATTTTCTGCATGTGTGAGAGCTCCAACATGGCACAGGCAATACAGTTCTATAACTGTGTGTGTGACTGGACTGTTACCTTTCTAATGCACAGAGATGAAAGGAAACACAGGAACTGAAAGGGGGACAAAGGGAGAGCAGTCAGGGTGCAGAGTGTGTTCTTTCAGCTTCCTCCATTAAAGATGTATGCTGTGTCCTGACGCAGCAGCCCGGCTGATTAATAGCATCAAAAAACAGATTACTCCAGCATTAAATATTTAACCTCAAGCCTTTAAAATGTTACTGTGTGAAAACAGAGTGAGAAATGATTCCAGGCAGGTGGAGGGAGGGGTGGAGACAAAGACAGGCTAGATAGGAAAACACATACACATAATGCAGTATAATACATATAACCAGCCAATTTATCCAGATTTTTAATCCCATCTGAAAAAATGCTGGATCTCACATTTCCCATAATGCAGCTCAGTAGCATCATCATCAGACCCCCACGCCCCGCCCCCGGCCGGTCCTTCATAAACCATGCCACAGTTTGTAACGCAGGCTTCTTTTGTACATTTGTACTCTCGGAGCTGAGCCAAGCCGAGAGAGCCTGATGGGTTATTTTAGTTTCTCCACAGAAGACATCAACTGTTTTCACAGGCTGAGTACTGCTGCTCACTGAGGACTGAACAGGGATCATAGTTGTTGTTGTTGACGAAGAAAGTCAAACATTTAAGTGGACTTGTATAGTTTTATAAGTCATTATAGATCGTCATTTAAACTTGGCAAATCTGGCTAAAGTATATCTTGTTCTTTCTGATGCTAACACTTTGATTCATGCTAAGTTTACCTCTCGTCTTGACTACTGCAGCGCTCTTTAACTGGACTACCAAAGAAATCCCTGAGAGCTTTCACATCACACTTATTCTAGCATCTTTGCATTAGCTTCCTGTCTCTCTATTGATTTAAAAATGGAATACTAGTTTACACTGCTTTGATTGGTTTAGCAGCTCCATACACAGGTGAGTGTCTCTCCTTGTGTGCTCCCAACCTTCGCCTCAGCTCATGGAGCTCTACAGCATCAAATGTACCATCCATAGACTATATAGAAAGATGGCGGTATCGAGTTCCCGCCTATACATCCGCCTGAACCAATTGCGAGCACACTTACAGTTGTCAATCATTATGTCTCACCCCCTTTTTATAGCATCAAATAACTAAATAAAAACAAACTGATCAGAAAAATGAACATGTGAACATGCATCTAAAATGACAGAAACCATCTTCGGGAAAATTGTATTTGACGTGTACTTTGACTTTTCAGTTTGGCCCATGTCCCATCTGCTAACATGGAGGGGGCGGGGTTTATGACCTATACTGCAGCCAGCCACCCATGTTTTGGCTTCACTTTTGGGGAGCTGTCATGTCATCCATCTTTATATACAGTACAGTCTATGGTACCAACAGTTAAAAC
The DNA here is from genome assembly GCA_008360985.2 of Macquaria ambigua. Taxonomy (NCBI): domain Eukaryota; kingdom Metazoa; phylum Chordata; class Actinopteri; order Centrarchiformes; family Percichthyidae; genus Macquaria; species Macquaria ambigua. The sequence continues at coordinate 11,711 of VMKM01001989.1, read as the reverse complement.
TCAGAAGATTGGAGAGGCAGGTTTTAACTGTGGAAAAGCCTGCCAATAGAAATCTGTAAATCACCTTTTAATTGTAATCTTCATTGTTTTTAATACAATTTGATGTAGAACCCATTGAGCTGCATTTTATGTCCAGAAGCTGCTATACAAGTAGAGCTTATCGTTCTTTGTTTGACTTGCTGTGTTCTGTATTTGCAGATTATTTCAGGATTGGGGTCATGTCCGCCGGCTGCTGCAGAGGCCCTCTCTTCTTCTTTGGAGGTATCCCAGCACACCGCGCTTTTACTTCTGTTTTCATTCATTTAACACATGTCCTCTGGTATACAAACTGCTTAGTGATTTTTTTGTACTTCAGTTTTTGTATTGATCATGAATGCTACTTTGAAGCACAGCTTCCTAAGCACATGTATATTAGATCCCCATTCTCCTGTGCTGATAGTGTGGGGACTTTCACCTGCTGCATCACTGCTGCAACATGCGTCCTCTTGAGTATATTATTATAATGGAGTTTTTTGTCAATTTACAAAAGGCCCGGAGCTCACATCCTTTCATTATAACTGTGAATTACAAGACTGGGACCTGCACAGTTGGTAACATTCTCAGTGGAGCCTTATACGAAGTGTGCAAGACTAGATTAGATGTATGCATACTTTTCTCCTCTCTGCACCAGTGCTAATTTAGGCACCTCATTTTTCTTTAGTTTAAGTCTTTTTAAAAAAACAAAAAACGCATGTTCTAGTCTGTTTTGTATTATATTGGATATTTAGCCCTGGTTATTGCCTCTTATGTCATAGCATTACAGTCAAGTCACAGAGCTGAGCATCAATGTTTCTGAAAAATGAAGTAACGGTTATCTAGAAAGGTAATTTAACATGTGCGACTTCTCTGAAGGGATCTCCAAACTCCTCACAGACTGATGAAAAAACACGTCATGTTCCCTATACATGCAGCTGGATATGACATATCTCCTTGCTCTCTTTGTATGAGGAGAAAAATATACCCGCATTATATTTATGAAGCTATAAAACAATAGAAAATAGTATCAATATAGAAAACTATAATTGATGGCAACTTTTTAAAGTATGGTTAATGTTGTACAAATTGAACATGGATATATGTCATTTTCATCCAAAAGAGTCTTTGAGGATTCTAGAAATACCTTTGCAATGTCATTGTTTTCTCAAAGATTACCAGGTAAACCAAAAAAAATAGATGCTTAGCTCTGGGACTCTGATGCAAACCAGGTTCGTACAGTCTTGAAAGTTTGGAAAATGCTTAATTTAAATCGTTATGTTTTCAAGGTTAGGAATATGCTTGAATTCGAATATACTCCTTGAAAAATGCTTGGATTTTCAACCTAATCTGGTGTTTCATCATCTACACAATCACTCATGTGATTTTAATATTTGAAATGAAACGATCCTGTCATCATATTTGTTTGTTGTCTCCTGGCATTTATAGTAACAATTTAGATGTGATGATAAAGGCTTTGAAAGTCTGGAAATGTTTGGTTTAGGTACCTTGAAAGTGCTTGAAAAGTGCTTGAATTTTACTCATAAAAACTGTATGAACCCTGCAGACTGTAATGGTTCACACACACACACACACACACACACACACACACACACACACACACACACACACACACACTCACACACACTCTCACACAGAGTCCATGTCACTGTGCTCTGCAGTAATACAACAGATAAATCCACTTGTCATTGTCATACTCTGACAGTGTCTGCCACAGCTACCTGTGCTCTCTAACACCACACTAACACTGCAGAGCAGCGTTTCATCCACAAGCTGGATTCTCTCCCTCTTAATTAACTAGCCTACCTTTTGATAAATGTCAGCGTGCTGGCCCTTATGTTTTCGTAGTGTGTTCCAGCTGGATCTTGTTTAGTTTTCTGTAGGACTGTGGATGAATTCAGTCCATAAAAGAGTTACTTTGTTTCTTCCAAGAACCAGTAACATTAGCTATCAGAGACATAATGTTACTCAGTGCAAGACTCTGCTTATTAGTGCCACAGGTCAGCAACTAAATCTGCTTTTGATGAGGAGATCGTTTTGGGTGGTGGAGGATGTTTGACCAATCACATTATGATTTAGCTTTTATTTGTTGATGAAAAGAGTTTAGTTTAGTCATAGTTTTTGGTTTAAAATGTGACTTTTTCGTTTAGTCTCACTTTCATCTGGGAAAAAAGTTAACAGTAAATATTTTTTATTATAGTTTTTATTGAGCACAATCTCTTTGCTTTGGACATTTTTCTGCACCTTTCTACAGTATTTATGTTTCTACACGGGTTGCACATCAGTCTGCAAAGGGGACGTTTTTCTGACGGCAATTCATCTGCAGTCCATAAGGGTTTAAACTGGACCAATCAGAGCATAGCTGCACTGTCTGATATGGAAAGATCAAAAACAGATGAAAACATCAAGATAAATATTATTCAGGCTCATATGACATCCAACACATCTAACATTCACTCAAACATAAAGCAGGAATCACATCAATCATCCACAAGAAACACACACATCCACACAGCTGATAACATCCAACCTCATATACATGTACCTACTGTTCACATGACAACAGAAGTTGCTATGGCAACGGGGAGCCCCTAAGACACAGGTAATGAGCAGTAAAGTTCATGTGATTAGATGCACAGTGGCTGCTGGCAGGTTTGGATTTGGACTGAGGTTTGCTCTTTTTCTCTGATCTGTGCGGTCTTGACTCAAAGTTCCATCACATGACTCTCTTTGTTTCCCTCGGTTCTGATCCAGGGAGTGCAGGCCCTGATGAGCAGCGCAGTGCAGCCTCTCCTGCAGTCAGTGAGTGACTCCGTAGAGGCCATCATCATCACGCTACATCAGGAAGACTTTTCAGGGTGAGCAACACTTTTCCAGGGACTCGGGAACCATTTCTGGGACTCAGGATTCTTACTTGAGTTAGAGTGCGGCTCGGGGCCCATACCGAGAGAGTAGTAGCCAAGCCCGACCCAAACCTGATAGACATTCTTTTTTTTTTATGTCCCAACCCGACCCAAGCCCGACGCAGTTACGTTAAACTGATGAAAATCAAAATGCCTCCATACCGTCGATTTCCCTGCATGGTTTTTGGTAGTTTTCTTCCCCGATGACAAATTTAGTTTGACGTCCTCCGCTAGGCTACATGAATATAACCCGGTTGGGCTCGGGTCGGGTATCCACCCTCTGACCTGTGTTTCCACTGGAGGACCCAGGGACTAAACTTAGCCCCTGCTCTGAGGGAGCACTCTCTGATGGCCCAGGAACTATGGGGGTGGAGCTGGCTGTGCTGAACACAAACCTTGGGCTGCTCCAACTTGTGCACAGCTTCATTCACACAGCAAACAGCACTGTGGGCCTCTAGAATCAAAACCTTTATTTTAGAATCAGTATTATTATTATTATTATTATTATTATTGCCTTTTTGTTGATAATATTGATACCTTCTTATCTCATGTTTTTATCTTATATGTTTTTATCATGCATGATCTTTACCAATTTTTTACTTTGAAGCACATTGAGTCTACGCCTGTCGTGTGAAATGTGCTATGGAAATAAACTCGACTTGACTACAGTAGGCTGTGAGATCCAGCAGACTTCAGGCAGATGAAGCTGAGCCTCTGCAGGAATCAAGTTGTGTCAACACTCTCTCCTACAACTCCAAATTCAGCTCAGTTACACTTTTGTTCTAAAGTGATCTCATTTCACTGGATTTCTCTGTGTGATAATGAATAGTATATTCTGTATTGCAGTCTTGTGAAGGTGCTTGTACACACCATTAGTGACTGTCAGCCGAGCCTCGCTCAAACCTGCTCCCTGTTGTTTCATTTCATTGCATTATCCAAACAGCAGCGTAGAGAAGAGCATGTTTTTATAGAAACAAAAACACACTGATTCAGTGTGTGTGATTCTTTATTTTCATGTTCAGAGTGCATGTGTCACAGCCTACAGGTGATCAGTAGCATACCACAAGTTTTTTTTGTATCATCTTGTTTGTGTGTGTGTGTGTGTGTGTGTGTGTGTGTGTGGCAGGCCTCTGTCCAGCCCTGATAAGCCAGACGTCCCGTGCTCCCTCTACATGAAGGAGCTGCAGGGCTTCATCTCCAGAGTGATGGCCGACTACTTCAGACACTTCCAGTGTGTGGACTTCATCTACGAGAGCACAGAAGCCATCGCTCAGAGGGCCATCGAGCTGTTCATCCGCCACGCCAGCCTGCTGCGCCCGCTGGGGGAGGGCGGCAAGATGAGGCTGGCTGCCGACTTTGCACAGGTGAGGAGGGACACCTTTCTGAGACGTTTTCAGGCTGATCCTAGGCCGCCCGTCGTGTCCACGATGGATGATTCAACAATGTGTTGATGTTTGTGTACTGTGTGTGTCTCAGATGGAGATGGCAGTGGCTCCACTGTGCAGGAGAGTGTCGGATTTGGGGAAACCGTACAGAATGCTGCGCTCCTTCAGGTGTGTATGCTCATGTATCATGACGATCAACACTCATCACAATCAGTTCACCTCTTTAATTTTATTGTAAAGGAGGGGTGTTTATTTTAGTAGAAACGTCTTCTTTTCAGCAGGAGCTAGAGGGGATTAAAGGGTCACCTCACCCAAATGAAACTACATTCACATAATAGCAGACTTCATTCATTTATCCTTCATCTTCAGCCGGGTTTTCTTTCTTTTCAGCTCAACAAATGAGCACAGGTGATGTTTTTCTGCAATAATGTGAACACAGCTTTACATAGAAACTCCCTTCTCACCTGCCTCTAGTGGTATAGCTATATTATAAGTCCTAGTTTGGAGACATCTGAGATTTGTCTCCATTCCAATACAGTGGAGGTGAATGGGATTTATCCTCAGACTATTGAAACATTACATTTGAGATACTCCACGGCTGTGTCTTTCCTGTAATAATCCAAACAATCACACTGTCAGCAGCTTTCAGAAGGACTATTGTTTCAGTAGAAAGTAGTTCCTAATGAAAGAGTGAGGTGTAGGGATGATCCAGAGTAATATTGTTTCTGGTTTTCAGTGCTTTGAGTACCCCAAATGAAGAACCATTCACCTCTATTGTATTGGAGTGGTGAACTGAGCCGTTTGAGGTTGCTGTGTAAAATGAATTTGGTGCTTGTTTGCATTAACAAGGGTTAATAGCTGCTTAACTGCTGACTCTCAAATCAAATGTTGGAGTTTGCTAAAGGCAGCACGGAGGAGAGGTTTGAAAACTGAATGTCACACACAGTGATGCGCTGAATGTAATCAAACAATGTGTAAGTAATAAAGGTGACTAATGAATCTCAAGGAGGTGTCATGTCTCTGGATGTAGATTTTCATACTGAGGTGGACTGAAACCTTCGGCTAAACACAGTATACATGTGTTCCAGGCCGCTGCTGTTTCAGACCAGCAAGCTGATAGCCAGCAGTCCAGCTGTGGGTGACCTGATCCCCTACAGCACCCTGCTGCACTTCCTCCTCACCAGAGCCCCGTCGGAGCTGAAGTCACCTCACCAGGCCTGTGTACACACACACACACACACAGAGACCTTGTTAATGCATGTGCAATAAGTCTGAGTAGAAAGAGACTTAAACACTCTTTAATCCGTCAGTATCTTTGAGGTTTCTAGATGAATCTGAGAAAAAATGGTTGTTGACTCTGCAGTGTGTGTGTCATTATCCTGCCTGCAAACTAAAAGAGCGCTCTGCTCCCCCACAGAGAGCCGAGTGGTCCATCGCCCGTTACTCCCAGTGGCTGGACGATCACCCCTCTGAGAGAGACCGGCTCACTCTCCTCAGGTAACCGTTTGCTTCTTCCTTTTGTAGGTCAGCGTGCCGGCACATCACAGCTAACACACACATTTAAAAGACTCTGCTGTCCATATCCCTTAATCATAGAGAGCATACCACACAAAATCTCAAATCTCTGAACTGCGGGGAATGATCAGCCTCTAGTGGTGGTCTGCGTGGTGCTCGTCTCTCGGGCAGCAACTGCTTTCACTTCACATCACCACACTAAGAAAATGGACTTGATGGACTCGAAGCTTGCTGTATGTTGATAGTGAACTATTAGATTTTACTTTTAGTCACAGTTGCTGTTAGGTAATACAGTTGAAGGTGCACATTCCCTTCAAAATACACAGCTGTCAGCATTTACCTGCAAGTACATTTGCTTACATATTGTACTAAAGTATAAATGTCATGTTCTCTTGCTTTATACCTTTACTGCAGAGGGAAATTGTCACTTTTATTCCACTAGGTTTATTTACCAGTTATAGTTTTACGTTACTTTTGATAATGTAAGTACATTTAGCTGATAATACTTGTGTATTTTTACAGAACTCAAGTAAAAGAGCTCAATACTTCTTTAACTATACAGTCTATCAGTAATGCAAGAAGAGTGGAGGAAGTTTGCGTAGAGATGCAATCAGTCCCTGTACACTGAAAACGCGTTTGCTTAAGTTCTTACTAGGTGTATAAGCAGCACGTGGCATCACTGAACTGTTTCCTCTGTTCTCCTCTAAGGGGCGCTCTGGAGGCCTACGTGCAGTCAGTCAGGGCTCGGCAGGGGAAGGAGTTTGCTCCCATCTATCCCGTCATGCTCCAGCTGTTACAGCGAGCCAGCAGCAGCACACAGGAGGTCCGAGCCTGAGGAGGAGGTGGCAGCGGTGTCTGTCTGACTCCAGTACAGCGGGTTTGTTGGGATCAGGTTTAGCTCTATGCACACTACAGAATGCCTCCTTTTATTATTTAAATTGAAGTTCTGACTGAAACAAGGGGCCGTGTTGTGGGGGGATACATGTCGACATTATTGATAAATGGTTTTGACTTCAGCAAAAGAATTGGGTTCACCACTTGACATAAATTTATGTCGAGTGACCAAAGCTGAATATAACTTTATCCATTACTATCGAACCAACTGTAACCAGCTGTAGTTCCAGAGTTACTGAAATGATGCAGCTCTGTAAAGGGTCATCTCAGTCAGCCAGGTGACCACTGTAGTGGAGCGCTGTGATCCTCAATACTTGGTCTGAAGAACGGTACATCTTTTTCATTCTATAGTCAAGTGATTGGATTCAGCTGTCAAATGTAATTGACTTGGTGTGTCATGGTGTATACAGTGGTTAATAGTTGATCAATGACTCTGAAGGGAAACATTTGCAGGACTTTTATTTGTACAGTACTTCATTAGAAGCAGAGGGATGCAGCACACACAGACAGTATGACATGAGCAAAATACACAGGTGTATTCAGATGGGCCATTTCCATTGGTTGGGAGGAGGCTCTTCTAACAGTGGCTCCCATGGTTTCCACTCTGACATCTTCCTGGACAGTGCCAGCTCACACTCTGCCTGCACACAAACACAAGATCCGGTTCCAGACTATTCAGATATCATGCTTTAAAGGTTTGGAAACACTCATGTCTGTTCTGTAAGTATGGAGCTGGAGCCAGGAGGCCATTAGCTTAGCAGAAAGCCTGGAAACAGCTAGCCTGCTTGGGTCTCAAGTTCAAGAACACACCTAGCTGTACATCTCAAAGCTCACTAATTAACACACATCTTATTTAATGTGTTGGTTTGCATTTCTGTTTGTGTACGGATTCAAACAAACAAGATCCATAACCAGGCCAGCTGCTTCCAGCCTGGCTCAAGCTCTGTACTGTGTCAAACTACAGCTACAAGGGTTTACCTTCCCAGTACTCTAAGCATTTAATGAGCTGAACATTACATTACTTAAACATGCACATTTTAAGTTGGACTTTTGATGATCAATTAGTCATGTATTTGTCGAAATAAATTACTTGTTTGTTACAAATTTTCTATCTGCTGACTTCTGAAAAATGTCTTCAATGTCAACGGTTTCTGAGCCTAAAGATGCTTAATCACTGAATTCTGTCCTGTGTGAAATATTCAAATAAAGAGCTAAAGATGATTGTCATGTCTTCAGTCACACCTACCGCTGGAAACACACCTCAAGACTAGTGAAACCATCACACACACACACGTTTTTAGCATGACAATCACACCGACGGACTACCACACTGATCAACAGACACACTGGGATCAGCCTCAAATCCTCCAAGAACATGAATTGAAATGGACCTGGCTAATGTGTGCCGCTGTGTGATGGAAATGATGGTGCCACTAAACCCTACTCTATAGCGCTGGAGGTGAGTAAACCTCAGAGTGAGGTGACAGTCAGCTGAGGCGTGACCTCTGACCGTTAGAAATTCTGCTCGCTCACAGGAGCCAGATGTTTAATCCTGGTGGGGCTGACTAGAAACGATGCGATATGAGGACACTTACTGTATGATTAGATCTTCTAAATGAAACAGCAACTTGGATTATTTAGTCTGTATATGGCCCGACAGTTGTAACGTGTGCTAAGGTAGAATTAGGCTCTGTGACAGTATGTGAAGAAGTGAGTACAGCATCAGTGACCTACCTGGAAAATGACTTCTTCAATCTGCCCACCGTTGATCTTCTTCTCCAGCTTCTCAACATCAGGCTCCTGATGAAGAGGAACACTTTGATCACATGAACAGAACAGCACCTACACACACACACACACACACACACACTGTATCCAGCAGGACTATGGGTTTAACTCTGGGTTTCTGCTAACACCCAGCTGGCTCACTTTTAACTGGGGTAGATCACCATGGTAACCTTGTTAACCTGCTGTATATATTCTATATCTTTTGCTGCCACTATAACCTCATTCTCCTGCGTTTAATCTCATGTCATTAAGTGCTCCAGTCATGGATAAACCCTCCTCTCATATGAATATGATCATGAACCCAGAGTTCCCAGATGTTAGGCTCAGTGAGGCCGTGTAGCCTAAAGAGAGCCGGACTGAGTTCAACTCTTTACTCACTCACCATTTTGACGTGGTTGAACCTCTCATTGACCAGCTGCTCCGTGTACTTCCTGTAGGCTGCGTCCTGTGGCATGGTCTGCACCGAGGCCAGGATCTTAGAGTACAGGATCCTCAGACGCTGACAGAAAACCAGAGCAGATTAGGTGGTGGAGTGATGGAGCCATGTTAAACCTTACTTTGTAGCATCAGTAACTGTGTGCTTTCCCATCATGTGGTCAGGGTTTATCACTATGTCTGCAGTGCGATTCCGCGTGTGTGCTGTGTTCATCGTCTGCTGCTCACCTCATGTGGATTGTGGGACACTGCCAGGCCGACCAGGCCAGTCGTCTGGAAGAGAACAGCAGGAGAGACGCTTAACTCACCTCTTCCACTTGATCTACTTCTAACTTCATTCAGATCTCATATAACATTCACTGCTGTGAACACACTCTGCTAAACAGTTCTAACAGACTGAATGGGACAACCATTAAATCAAAATTAAAAAATGTGTATAATTTAACAGAATTGTAACTTTTTCAAAAATATGTCAGTGGTATCTGCAGTGGTACCATTACACATTTGACATTCCCAGAATATGACATACACATACTACACATTCTCTGTAGGCAGCATATATATGAGACTTAATAAAAAATGTAATTAACCCAAATCTAAAGCTCAGTCTTTGGGTTTAACTGTACTATCTGTAATACATTCTATCATCCACCAACAGAACTGCAGTATAGTGATCTGAATGTGCTGCTCTCAAATCAACAGTCTTTAAAAGTCTGAATTAACTGACCTTTCTTGCAACAGACAAAAGTGTAACCAATAACATGAATGACTAGCTGCATTCAGTTAAGGAGAGCCAGACAGTGGCAGAGTCCTGGCTGCTCAATGGAATGCCTTACTGTACCCGATCACGATGGAAAGGAACCAGCATTCATGATATTAGCTACACCTGTCCTTTTCCTGCTATGATAGGTCAATAAGTTCTCCATGAAAACGATCAATACATGATATTGATAATGCATCGCAGCCTGGTGTTGAGGACAAGGTTGATGGTGTGACTGCTTTCAGCAACAGCCAGCTCAGTTAAGGTTTAAGACCTAATGGCTTTAAATATGTTTTTACACCAATACTATATATAATCGCTATAGAGGAGAAGTACATAATTTGGTATAAACTAATGATAAGCAAAATAGATTTGAAATAATAGTCATCAGATATCGGAGTATAGTTAGTTCTGTTGAGTTTACAAGCAGTTGTTAATTAAAGTAAATGTTAATTCAACATTGATTTATATTGTAAGTTAACTCTACTCTCATATTATGTTGAATTGTATGCCTATGTTTAGGCTGTGCTCTGACTGAGACGGCGTTCATCCGGGTCACAGAGGAGAATTCACCAGAGATGTTAACGTCGTTTAAAAACGCTTCCCGTTGTTCTGGTGGTGTTTTCAGGATCCCCCAAAGACTCTTCTCATCATTTATCATCATCATCCGGATCGTCTTTCTTTACCTCAGTGACCCGAATGATGCACAAACTCGGGCTACGGTTAGGCTACCTTTTAATTGAGTTAGTTCAAAATGGACCAACTGGACATTTTCCTATTTCTTCCTTTAGTTAGTGGCAAATACGTTTTTCCAGGTAACGTTACCTTCCTAGGAAATCATTAGAAATCCACGGACCCGTAAAGTAAACCATTATCCTATCACTTCCGAAAGAGTACGGTCTAGACAACTGCTCTATATAAAAAGTGCCCTGAGATGACTTCTGTTATGATTTGGCGCAATGCAAATAAAACTGAATTGAACTGAAAGTGGTTTCACACTTGGGTTAGCTAATTAACGCGAAGTGATGTGCATTAACGGCAGAGTGGCAGGGCACTGTAAATGAGCTAACACTACTGCTTCTACCACCCAGGTTAACATGTATATAGTATGAATATACTAGCATGTAAATGTTATCATAGCACAATGCTTAATGCTTAATGCTACTACTTTGAAAAGGCTGCCTGTAACGTTACCACAATACTACTAACCGACCTAGCTACGATAGCTGTTAGCAGCGTCTCGTTCAAACTGCAAACTGTGCCTATGTACGTCAACCACGTAAGTGCACCGTTAGACAATGTAGTGAAAACTATATAGACTTATCTGGTGCTGAATTCTTTACCGCCCTCCTTTCTATCACTAAAACAAAAACATGACCTCTAATCGTACCTTCTTTAGCAGCCCAGCCATTCTTCCCTGCGGACAGGACTCACTCCCGTCAACGATTTCCGGCTAGTAAATATGACGTCAGCGTTTTTTTGTTTTTTTTTAGTGATACGACCTGGACACAACCCACATCCATGCCTTTGGCTCAGTGTACTTATTATACAACTTCCATATAACACAACGTTTAACCATAGACATAAAGATAAGACGCATGCTAATTATGTTTAAAATTTCAAAATGATGTTTGCAAATATAATACACTGGATAAAAATAAGCATGGGCAATTTGAATATTGACAAGTGTGGAATGTGGAAGATTTGGAAGTGGAAAATTTTAGGATTCATTGAAAAATCAACCAGACAATGTCTAGTTTTCTATAATAAACATTTGAGGCAGGAATAAAGTTTTTTGCAATTTCTTTTGCACAACATTTCGTTGAAACAACATTATACCACGTGTCTACTAACAGTATGGCTCCCTCTGCTGGGGGACCCATCGCGTGACACACACACACACACACACACACACACACACTTGACTGGGCCTGTGAACACAGACAGCCTGTCTGAATCACCTTGTTAAACACCTTGTTATATATATATATATATATA